>JAQGAU010001634.1:0-18323 GCA_034698045.1 Paramacrobiotus richtersi | reverse complement strand
AGCCAGAGCTAAAAAAATCCGATAGGTTTACAAGTCAAAATCCAAGCCATTTCTCAAGCCAATGCGCCCGTTCTCAATGCTTGGGCACGTAAGAGTTAATTGATAAAAGTACCTGCAAAATGTGCTAATGTAGTGTACATATGTGACCTCTGGTCATCTCGAGAGTTACGGATACTGGCAAAGTCGTTACATGCATGGCAACCGATTAACTGTACTGAGTTCGGGTTGCTTATTGTTAGATTATCACTAGTTATCGTTCCTCTTTAGCGATAGCCGATGTAATACTAAAAGAATAAATATTAATAGCGATACCTCACAAATCACAGCTAATGATTGTGATTATTATCTTTATTCTCAGATGCCTTACTAGATTAATATCTACAAAAAACAATCAATCAAACAAAAAGTGTGATTATTAGTAACTGCCAGATACCATTTCACAGCGCTGGCTTGAGTCCCAGATACCAGTTACCAACTACCATTCTGGTCGTACTTCCCAGGTCCAGTACCATACCAGATCCGAGCCTACCACGTCCAGGGCCAGTTCCCAAACCCAGGTTTTCGTAGTACCCGGTATTTGGCACGGTTTCTCTTATCGGGGCGCTTTCGAATGATAGAAATGGTATTGGTTCTTTCGGCTTCAATTTGTAGTAATGTGTTTTAACTTCAGTTCTCATTCTTGCGCCAGTGGTGTTAAGCAACTGTACATATTATAGTATACGGAACGGAATTCGTTACAAAATAACAACAGTTCCTTTTGTTCTTTCGTTTTCCTTTGTGTTTGCTGAATTTTAAAATGTCTTAAAGGAAAAATAATAAGATTGTAGGGAAACAACGTCTGCAATTCAGATGGTTCAGATCAAGATCAGACACGGTCCTTAGGCAAACGGAAAAACTACCTACAGCTTTTGCGGAAATATTTACTACGATTTAAGAAAATGCTTCCTGTACAGTTGAGGTACAAATCAAATGAACGGATTTCGCTGACCATTCTTACTTCACAGCAGGTCCTTAGCGTATGTAGCTCAGGTATGAAATGTGTGAGCTGGTCGAGTGAGCCTTGTGTGAAAGGATCTGGCAGTAACAGAATTATGGACAAACTTCGCACATAATAGTTTTTGTACAATGTACTTCATATACGGAAAACCAGGATATGCATGTCCCAATGGAAGTGGGCTGAAGTGTGAGAAAGCCACTGAAAGCTATATCGGTCACACACGTCAGTGTGGGCACAAGAGAGCGGCAACTAGCCATTGGTAAGTATAGGTTTCATGTACTGAGCGTCAATAACGACAGCCACTTGAGACACTAGCAATTTATCGTGCAGTGTTTCACATATCTAGATTTTTACCATATAAATAAATCTGGCGCTTCAACCTTGCATGAACCTATTATCACCTATTATTCTCGGTCGTATTCTGTCTACGGATGCCGTTTTCATAAGCACTGTGAGTTCTACGACATTGCGGCGGCATTTTGAGTTGAGGAAACAATGTGTTTATTGCTGTACCATAGTATCACAGGAAACAATTATAATTCTAAACAATAAAAGAGATGTAATGAGAATTACACATAAGCATGTATAGCGGCCAATTTACATATGCTCTGAAAGCAGAAACACGCTATTAAGGGGAGAATCCTGTTGTTAATTCAAAAAATTTGAGTTTCTCCAGCTGATAGAGCGTTCTATCTTCTACCTGAGCATGTTTTTGTTGAGAACAAACGATGTAAATAGAAATTCAGAAAAAATTGCGAAGTGTAACCGTCCAAAAACTATTCGCCAATCTTATATGTGGCTGATGCGGCTGAGAATCACTGTACACCTGGTTGTTAGAGAATGCGTGGCGGCTTCATGTGAGGAGGTGCACTTGTTTGCTCAGCTAGTGCCGCTGAATCTCTGATTGAACTGCACTAGCCTTTCTGTTACTTCAATAATGAGAACGATCTGATAACAGGGCATGCTAGTATGATGTTACAATAGAATGATACTAAGAAAGAAAGCGGAGATGCTGTAACAGTGTAACTTGTAGTAACAGTCAAAAATAGTCAAATCGTGTAAGAGAGTTTATTTCTGTTTCGATTTCCGCTTTATTTCCCTTGCATATATTTATGTAGTTTCCTGGTAAAACTTAAAACAACAGCATACAGTGTATGCCATACACTGCGACATTATCGAAATTTCAATTTCAAGACTTCAAACTACTCTCGTAATGTCCGCCTGCGTAACTGTTGGTGCTCCTATTTGCAAAAGAAAAAGAAACAACAACAGTGCATTTATTGAACGTGTATTTCACATTCGCATTCGTAGCATTGACTACTGTTGGTACGACTAGCCGCCCTGACGTACGTATAACGGCCACGTCGGCAAACTACAGCTCTACTCACTGTGGCCTCAACTGACTTGTCAGTGCCAGTGTAGTCAACCTGTCTGGCGCGCAACTTTGCGTACAATGCACGCTGCCCGTGATGCGCTGTATGCTACGCCGCGTAGTTTTGCTGCATGGTATGAATTTATAATCGTTATAAACATCCGACAGTTTTCACGTTTAATTATTCACTATTTGTTGTTCATACCGTGAGTTAGGTATTTGCCGTGATCCATACATACATATGCTTACATAAGAATCACTATACATCCATATTTTTACGATTAATTTACTTACATCTTCGGCTTTCCAAAAGTTAATAAGTTAAGATCAATGTATTTGTCATTTTGGAACAACCAAACCGAAGAACAAAACCTTATTGCATAAATTTAAACTCACACTAAGTTGCGGTTATTACAATCTACTCACGCGTAACTTCTAAAAAGAAGATCGTTAATTGTAGGCATTACATTAGATCCAGTGCAGTATGAGTTCAAGAAAATTGTAAAATCGATGATGCCCACTGGGCAGCCTGTTGGTTCGATTATGGATGGTTCCAAAGTACACTTGGCAGCCGACTTTTATGGCTTTGCAGCCGTAATGCTGTGCGTTAATTACTGGACGTTCTGTCCAAACAAGTGACCCGATCGCACAGCTGATCTGGAACAGGATCTCTTGCGTCTGCACTGTATTGTTTCTTGTGTGCTTGCCTGATCAGTACAGAGCGCAAGAAATGTGTTTTCTCCGGAAAGCATAAAAGGACAATTTGCGGCTTTAAAAAGCGCAGATTGCTCCGATTTGATTTTTAGACGTTTGAATAAATACACCTAGCAGTCGCGGTCATTCTGAACCAAAATGGTCCGTATATGTCATCCGGTTACGAAGTTATAACGATTTGAATATTTTTAAAAATTCCTACAAACTTAAAAAAAATGATTTGTTAGTTTTTTTGACGTCAGAATGTTTGTTCTCCAAATACGCATCTAATGATCCAATTGACTTGCAAATTGGGCCAAAGCTAGCTTTTTCATACCAAAATTTGTGTTTAAATTTTTGCCGGTATAGCGAGTGAACCCGTAGCTGCGCGCACAAACCGTTTTTTCGCAGTTCTAGAGCAATCATTTCTTTATAAGGGTAAGCACAAGAGTATTTTATACCCTGTACGTCAACAACAGAAAACGTTCCGGCGCGAAAGGTCCGAAATGGGAGGATACTAGCCTTAACAGAAAGTTTTCACACAAAAACGAAGCCGAGTGCTTCAGCTTGCTTCAGGTAACGCAGCTATGCTCTTGATTTTTGCACTTCCTTTTACTGCCACACTTCGTGCAAGGAGGAGGTCGTTTATGCTGTCTTAGCCCTTGCTTGCCGTTGAATTTCGCGTTTCTGCATATTTCACAGATAAATTGTGGCGAAATCTTATCGATGTTCACGCCTTTGGAGAAGGCGTCCTCAGGCTGCAGCCTCTTTTGCGATGTTCCGATAGCCGTTTTTTTGTCGGAGCCATAAATTCGCACTTCTCGCAACAATAATAGTCGTGCGACAATGCGTGAAAGCGGACAGTGCTAATGGCGGATGAATCAGGAAACACGCAATCCTATAAACAATGGTTTTTAGTCGAGTGAAAATGTGTGAAGTCAAGCTGTAAAATCTGTTAACCAGCCATGACTGGCTGCTGGTAGAGAATACTAGTAGTAGCTTGGAACGGTGACACATAACGTTCAATTTGTGAAGAAACCTACGGGCAGTACAGGGCAGGAAAAACTGGATTTTTGTTCCTCGCACATACGATGCATAATAATAAGAAATAACTAATAACTCATTGATATAATTAAGCGTTCCAATGATCAGATTTAGGTACTGTCTAATCAAGAAATCAATCAAAGATTTTTACTAAATCTGATCCCGAGGAACTTTTTTTTGTAGAAATTAAACCGGTAAGTTCGCAATTGGTCTTGTACCGGTGGTGTTGGTAGCGTTGCACTGTAGATCGGAAGAATAGATTGTTAATGAGTAAAACTGCCTTAAACCAATAATGTGAGAATCTTAACACTGGGAAAAGCATAAGGTTTGTGCCAAATTTCCCGACCATAATACTGACGAAGTCTGAATCTGTCTGAGTGAATCATGATGGGAATGATTCAGTGAATGGTCGCACAATAACCGATCAAGTCACTTGCGAGCACTAATTAGTCCGTGATCTGATTAATCGGTAACAAATCGGAATAAATAATCGGAATAAATAGTCAGCGAGTGCACTTTCCTAGTTTATTGTTTGTTGGAAGTTCCTTTCGCTGAACAGAGTGAGATACCTAGATTACTGTCAACCAACATTGGTTCAAAGATGAAACAGTTCCGTTCGCTGACAGGGAGAAACTTTGTCAGCGGTTTGCTTGTACTGGTTAAGCACTGGGACACAACTGGTCAGTTTAACGCATGTTGTACAACAGAAGGGGAACCGACACCGAAGGTGGACAAACAACTGCCTCCTGGTTTTCCGGTTGCGAAGAAACAGAAATTCTGACCAGAGTGACCGGTGGCCAGCAGGATAACCATAGCGATAGCCTAAACAAATTGTGTATGTCAGGCTTTGATTTACTTTATCAGCTCAAACACAGAATTTTTCACGAAAATTAAAGTAAAAATGCAGCTTAGACGCTCGTGTCCACACAATATGCCAAAACTGACATGTGTACATGCATGCGAAGTGACCAGCAGCACTCTATACGGGGGTTGAGTATCTATACGATAGCATACAGCGAGCGTATCCGACTGGGATTTTTCTGTAATTGTTGAGCAAATCTGGTACAGTAACAACTCAAGTACTCCTGAAACCCAAAAAAGGATAAAATGATCATTTTTGATGACCGGACCGGTAGTGCTTGGACCAGATGTGCCAACGTTTAAATAAATATTTTGAACAGATTTATCGTGTCAGAAGCAGACACAAATGCGCTGGAGCTGAGTATGAAATACCTTCCTTCCGCTCTGGTCAATTACACCTGGTATGATATATTAACAAACCATTTATTAACAAATTATTAACATGATATATTAAATGATATATTAAAATGATTATTAAAATGACATATTAACAAAAGTAAAATTTTCAGCATTGTCAGTTAAGTACGGCAAAGCTCAGCAGCTAAGTCGGCCCAGTGGTTTAACCATGGCGTAAATCATCCTCGCATATTAACAAACCACCTAGGTAATCGCTTCCGCTGATGCTGGCGATGAGGACCGGAGTGATATACTGCTGAAAAAGCTTATTACTGCTCCTGACATGTGCAAGATCCGCTTTTGATTGATTGTCTTCAGTTTTAAAAGGGGCTTTCCTCTTTGGTCAGTCAGCAAACAACTCCATCGTTTGGTATTGACGGTACATGTATAATGCAGTTTATTTCTTCAGAATAACGAATACAATGAACTTCCGTACTAGAGAAAATTGTATTCTAGCTGAGTATAGACCTCCCCTCCGCCCCGGTCGAAAACATACAGAATCTAAACTGAAATACAGCTGTGTATTAATCAGAATTAAATCACAAGAAATTATAGGTGTAAAGGAAAACTTTTGTCACCGTAACAGCGTATACTGAATTTAATGACGTATTATATTTGTATTTTATTTATTTCGTAACCAGACAAACCCCTTTGTGGGACATACCAAGTCCGATTGCATACTACAAAATTCAAAGAATTTTAACACTGCAGATCTGAAAATCCCAATACTCTGGGAAAAGAGATCGCTAGACAAGCTCTGGTACAGTAATCGCAGTCGTCGACTAAACATTCTTTCTCCGGCTGCTGTTCTGCAGTTCGCTTCCGCACGAACTGGCTTTCGGAGGTCCATTTCGCTGGTTCGGAAGATGATGAGCTCTTTTAGATAGGCAGGGATATCAGCGGATGCGAATTTCGCTATTCGGTACAACCATGCCGCGTCTAAAGCTCTCCATTGCTTCTCGATAGGGTCAATTCCTGTTTCCGCCATGATTTTCGGCACTGTCTTGGTTTCATCGTAGTTCACTAATGACCGCAACGATTTTCTTTGTGCTACTTGAAGTTTTCTCTGGTGTTGCTCGGCGGCTCCCGACCGACTACACCGACCACGCGGACTACACAGACTACGCGGACTACACAGACTACGCGGACTACACAGACTTCACAGACTACTGTACACAGACTACGCGGACTACACAGACTACGCGGACTACACAGACTACGCGGACTACACAGACTTCACAGACTACACAGACTACGCGGACTACACAGACTACGCGGACTACACAGACTACGCGGACTACACAGACTTCACAGGCTACACAGACTACGCGGACTACACAGACTTCACAGACTACACAGACTACGCGGACTACACTGACTACGCAAAGTAAACGGGCAACAAGGAGTAGAAGGCTGCTGTCAAATTTTCGAGAGTTTGCGGACTACACGCGACTACGGCGACTACGGAACTACATCATGATTTAATGCTTCCGAAAAAATGGAATGGTACGAAACGTGCACTAGGTGCAAAAAAAGGTGACAAGCAACATCAGGCAACTGTTCATGCTAAATTACGTTCCTGTCCGACGTTCCGGGATGCAGTTCGCACTTTAAGCGTACTCGTACGGTTGTTGTATATCAACTGTATCCAAAAATTCTTTAACAAGTTCTTTTGGCAAATAATCGTCTCCCACCGCGCTGAAACAGACCAACCGCCGGGCATCAGCCTGACATGATTTTATGTAATAATCGCGAACTTTCTCAATGTCACTTGCATTTTTCGGTTGCAGCATGTAAAGTGAAGCGATACAAATCAGGGCCATGGGCACTTTGCGTTCATCTTTTGGGTTTTCTCGGAGATATCTTTCGTATGTTTGAATGGAGTCTCGCTTCACTCGTTCCAAGGCTTCATTATCCTCAGTTGTCGTTCCAGTCAACGTTTCCACGGTCGTGTCAGGTTTTTCCTTTTGGTACGCTAGTCGTTCAATATACCACAGTCTCATAACATTTGCGATCAAATAAAGCCAATCCGGTTGGGCTTTAAGCTCGTACGCTCGTCGCGCGCTGGCTAATGCTTTTTTGAATTGACCAGATAATCCATAGGACGTACCGAGCAAGTAATGGAAGTCGGCATCCAATGGAAATAAACGAATACAACGCTCAAGATAAAGATGATTACCTATCAGAAGCAAACCAAATAAAAAGCAGTCGCGGCAAAGACTACTAAAGTGTATGTGAAGCTGCGTAAGTGAAAGTTCTACCCATTGTCAGAACTAGTGTATTAGCGATTGCACTTTCGCGCTTTCTTATATTGCACGAACGTCAGTGGCATGCTGTGCCCCCAACAAGAACGAGTGAAAGAAACCCATTACAGCGCCCTATCGGACCGCTATATTGTTAAAGCGGTCGCCTCTGAGACGAAGGAAAGTTGGGAACTCAATCCAAGTCAGTACAGTATTAAAGGAAGTGGTACTGCGTGTACCCCGAATGGTGATTAAACTAATCAGATTATTTAAAGAGCATTTTTGGTGACCTTTCGATATTTCATCAGTTTTAATTTTACTTCACCCTCTCACGAAATAGCGTTATCGACGCGAATACTAGCAAAAACACAGAAACGGATCTCCGTTGACCGCGAGTCTAAGTGGTCACTTAAACGGATCGGTAAGTTTTAGAAAACACAGA
Organism: Paramacrobiotus richtersi; assembly: GCA_034698045.1. Classification (NCBI taxonomy): domain Eukaryota; kingdom Metazoa; phylum Tardigrada; class Eutardigrada; order Parachela; family Macrobiotidae; genus Paramacrobiotus; species Paramacrobiotus richtersi. The sequence continues at coordinate 10,275 of JAQGAU010001634.1, read as the reverse complement.
AGCAAAATAAACCGCTCACTATTTTAGGACTGGGAAGAGCAGAATTACCAAATGTTTATGCGACCGTTCAGTGTGATCCGTCAACGGCGATCTGTGAGTGTCCGGTAACGCTTGATTTTTGACAAACGCTTCGGTACTTGATATTACAAAAATGGTTCGCCGCCTTCTGGGCTTGTTATGAGAATCTGGAACTGGCAGATCTAAATTCCCCAATAAGCGTTTGTTTGAAGGTGACTGATAAGCACAGGTTTTTGTAAATTGGGGGAGAAGAAAGAATGGTCTTTCCCACGGTATCGCTTTGCTAGTTTATCCTTAGTCCAAGGTGCCTCACGCGATAATCTTAAAAATGCGGAATGTTCGTTTTTGTCCTCAAGAAACGATCTAATTTTGGTCAGTTTCAACATAAATTACTTACATTGCGATTGCGAATTTCCGACCACCCTTGCTACTATAAAATTGTAGCATGGTAGTCTGGATCGCACAAAGGAGCATTTAAACGGTGGTATTACGTAGTACTTCCTGGGCGGCAGTTACGAGCCTTCCGCAGACGGTCGAGAACTGAGCGTTGTCTGCTGGGAGGGCATGGCGTTATTTGAAAATTTCCTTGTGCTGGTTCAACACTGTTACAGAACCCCTTACGTTAAAAAATGGCACACTTACAGAGTATTCGTTAGTTTGAAATGTCACAGTGGATACTTTTGTTAATATTACACTACCTTTCAGGTTCCTGTTACATGCCGTAACGAAAAGAGCGTCGCTGGTTTTCAGATCATGTTGTTCTATGTATGCCACCATCTCCGAATTTTGAAATTCGATTACTTCGTAGAAGCGCACTGATTCCCGAAGTAATGCGAAAGCTGTCGCGTATTCGTGTGCTGACCAGGCACGAAAAGCGTCTTTAATCCTGATTTTGGCAGTGATGACCTTCTGCGCCGCCAGACTTCCGCCGTCCGCATTAGAAAACAGTATCAAAACCTCTTTGTCGCCAAGAAGCGGACGAGTTGGTGTATAGGCTGAGGGTGGCTTTTGGAAGATGTCACGCAACAGTGCAGCCGCCGCTTCTGCATGTTCTGCTCTGAACAGTTCTGGTTCTCCCGATTTCAGAAACCGAATAGCTCTGTCGTTCCATGCCATATTCGCAGTTGCCAACGAATGGTGCCTCTCAAATCCATTAATGGCTTCCGCAAAGCATAGCATGCTTTCGAAGTACGTTGGGTCCATGCATGGACTGGAAACGGTATCAGCGCTTAGACGCACACGATTGTACCATTTTTTAGCGGCGCGATAGTTTTGGTTGCACCCAATTCCTTTGGCAAAAAGTTCCGCTAAAGTGAGCTGCGACAGCGCATCGCCTGATTTGCCCGCCTGAAGGCAGTAACTGAAGGCTTCTTCATACTGGTGGCTTTCATAGAGGAGTGTGTGCCACAATGCAATGGTAGAGTTCAGATGTCCGAAATGTGCAGCTTCCTTCCAGTGAGCCATTGCCAAATCTAGATTCTGTAATCGTTTGCTTTCACAGCCCTGGAAAATGGTCAGAGCGTTCACGGTCACTGTTTTTTTGTTATTATCTATAATGTAGCAGCCGTATATCAGTCAAAATATGCTGAGCCGACTGGCCTAACAGTGAAGGTGGGATATACGCAAAAAACACGATACGGACATAAGCAAAATTTAAAAGCAATTAAAAAAATTAAGAAGCCATCTGAAAAACCTACAAAAATCAAAATTCAAAAATCCAACTGCACCTGAAAATGCAGCGCATGAAGGTCTTTTTTAGCCGTTAGATTCTTGACGAGGGTATTGAAAGCGTCCTTTTGACTGTAGCTGGCTGCCCCGCTAAGCATCAAGCGATGAAGAAAATCAAGTCCGTGTGGCGCTCCCTGCTCAGCTGCTTTTGCGTAGTGCTCAATCGCCAGGGACTCGTTTTCTGGGCCTCCTTCTCCTCTCTCCAACATGCCTGCGTAATTCATATGGGCCTCAGCTATGCCATGCGTGGCAGCCCGCTCGTACCAAAAACGGGCAGATTCCAGATTTGTCTGCACTCCAGTTCCATTGCGCAAACATTTTCCTGCATTATTTTGCGCCTCTGGTAAACCCCAATGGGCTGCTTTTAGAAAGTGTGGAAACGCCTCGTTAGGCGATTTGTCGACTCCAATGCCGTCCCGAAACGTGACTCCCAGGCCGTTTTCCGCTTCAGCAACTCCTTTTAAATGCAATTGTGGTCAGTTACTATAACAACAGCACGTTACGGTATACATAAAAGCAACCAACGAAAAAAAGGCGCTTATAGTTTTCGAGTTACCCGAGCTTTGAGGAGGTAAGCAGTTATAGCTCAGTCCATCTAAATCTTGTTAAGACCACCTTACGAAGATTTACAAGCGCTGTGGTCATAACTACTGCTTCCCGGGACTGGGCCCCAACTGCGAGACTGCGGTGCATTCAGCATTGTTGCAAGTGCGCTGTACATGTACAGATGGCATGACCTGTGAGTCATAGCGCTAAGTGGAGTACTTCGCGCGAAGTGAAGTATCGTGCCGCTTTCTTTGCAGTGGTTGGGTACAACGCACCGGGATGGTCTCGCATCAAAGACAACGTTGCTGATTTAGGCTTGTAGCTACAGCGAAACGATGTCGAATTTGCCAGATGTCGTTGTTGTTGCAGCACATGCAACAATCCACGGGTCAAGATCCGCTAAAACGAGTTGGCGGAAAAAACGTTGCTGATGAAAGTTAATGTGTGTCAATGGATTCAAGCGTCCGCTGGTAATAAGTGCACGAGAGCAGGTACTGAATTCAAGCATGGGAAAGCCAGCGTCGTTGATTGTATTTCATAAATATCTTTGGTTTTTTGTTTTGCTTGATGACCCGTACCATTGTTATTTCTTATGTACGGAGAAGTATGTACGGAGTCAGATGTTAATGGAATGCGCAATATTTTAACTAATCAAGGAGAAGTATGTACGGAGTCAAATGTTTTTATGAGGTGAACTTTTATTTCTGTTACTAATCAGAAGAAGGATTATGCCATGTATCGCAGTTATCGATCATGATTCATATTGTGTACGTAAGTTATCTATACACCAGAGCGAAAAACGGAGATCATGCAGACATGGAGGTGTAGCAATCGATCATGTAATGGGTTTCTGTAGATGACGAAAGAAAGACCACTGAAGGAGATGGTCCACTTAACCTCGACGTATAACCTGGTAGGGCACGAGCCATGCTTCAGAGCAGAACATGAAAACGAAAGCCGGAAAATGTTCAGCCATATCCAACAGCTTTGCAAAAAGGTCACCAGCAATAGTATATCGCACGCCACTATTATCCTGCATGTTAACTACAGGTGTTCCTTTTATGTGTGCATTACTGCTGGACAAAACCTCTGCAAAATACGTTCCGATGTTGTGTTTGCTTTAAGTGAGAACTGGTGCATTAAAATGACTTGGGACCAATTAGGCACTGGGCCGAAATGCCGCCAAAGCCGGCACAAAAAGGCGCTGCGGCGGTCACGCGCGTCGGCGCGCCGTCTACAAGGCTGCTGGCCGAAAATAACTATAGCCCGCCATTGCCGTCTGATTACAAATACACAGTACGCCGTATGCATAGCATTAGCAAACCCTTGCCGTGCTAAATTACCCAAAAAGGGCCCCACTGCTTCCCAGCAGCCGGTATTATTTTTTTGGAAGTCCACTGGGCCGTTCTGTGTCTCTAAGCGAGTTTTGATATTTTTCTGAATTTGAAGCCCGAACGAGCTCCATTGTTAGTAGCAAACTGATTTCCGCGGGATTACTTTAGGTTAAGCATTATTAAAATATGTTTGCTGGAAATGTTACTGCAACCTGTTAGAGCGACTGCACGTTATCCTGCCATCTATGGGTGCCGTGCAATATCGCTATGTGCCTTACCTATAACAGGCCATAATCGTCCGGCTATCTGGAAGAACGGCTTGTGATTGGCTGCGAGTAGAAGATATTTACGCTTAAGACCGTAGTCCACGTGAGTGCCTTGTCCTCTGCCATACATCAGACTGGCGTTATATTGACCCTCAGCGCTTCCAAGTTCGGCAGCCTCCAGGAAAACATCTAATGCGCGTTCTTCATCCTTCTCATGCTCCTCCGTTCCGTACAGATAACTGTGCGCCTCATGTATAATTCCATACAGCTTCCAAAAGTTTTTCCAGTGTTCCACTGTTTGGGTTTCCTCGACCTTATAAACATCATCGGGGTTTGGTTTTATCTGAGCACATCTTTTAAGGTATATTTCCGACTCCTCCGCTGTTATTTTATAACCCTCCTCTCCGTTCAGAACTTTTTTTGGATCTTTTCTAGGATTTTGATCCGTTTGCTGCAGAGCAAGTAATCCCTCCAAATCACGCTTACGGATCAACAACTTGCTGTCATTCGGACCCAGTTTCAAGCCCCGTTGACAAATTCGTAATGCTTCTTTGAGGCAGTTTAGCTCACGGAGTGTTTGTGACAGTATACGATGCATTTTTACACTTTTGGGGTTTAGCTGAAGTGCTTCCTCTGCATCATCACGTGCATCGTCCCTACGACCCAGATGCAGCTCGCATAAAGCGCGGTTCGAATACAGAATAGCCTCATCTGGATTTTCGTTTATCGCGCGCGTGTATATATCCATAGCCTCCGTGAACCGTTTTTCTCCAAAAAGGGCGTTACCCTCCTGCTTTAGTTTTTCCCATGTTAAATTTGGCAGGCTTCGGGTTTTCTCGATGCTTTCCTGCGCAGATTCTGTAGCTTTTTCGAAACGATAATCATCAAGCGTGCCGCTCAGTAGTCCAAAGTCATCCAGTAACAGTTGCGCAGAGGGCCGACGTAAAGGTTTCGAATGAAAACAATGGCTAATAATTTGCGCGATGTTCTCCGGTATTGTGTCTGAAACCAGTGGACGACATCCAGCGGTAATTCTAGTGATGAAAAGATGATCTGAGATGTTCTTTTCCAAAGGAAATTTCTCCAAGATGTCGTTAACCAGCCACTTTTCAGAGATCCCAAACAACCAATCAGCAAGTTCTAAAATGATGCATCCTAGGCTCCATATGTCGGTTTTCCTTCCAATTTTTGATACCGTGTCTTCAGCTATGGTCACAAATTTTTGGAGCATTTCCGGTGACATGTATCGTATGGTTCCCCGGAGCTGTGTAATGTCCCTGGAGCACGTAACGCTTCGTTGCATCTGCAATAGATCATCCAGATCACCGATTAGCAAACCAATGCGCGAGTCGCATAGGGGCCTGATTAAAATGTTTTCTGGCTTTAGGTCTCCATGGATAATGTTCGTCGAATGAAGAAAATGGAGTCCATTAGAAAGCTGCTGCGCGAAGTCAATAAACTTGGTCCGTGACAATCCATCTGACGTCCTCTTCATAAACCCGGATAAATCACCATCTGCAAATACAGAAGGTGGCGTACGATGTCCTCGTTGAAACAAGAACTACCATAATTACATGTGGATTTTGTACATAGTTCTGCAGGCTTTCCCGTGGTATTTTTAGGCTTTCTTGCAAGCCTAGTCTAGAACCAAAAGTACGAGTAGTGTGTTGTACAACGTACAGCACAGTCGAATTTCTTGTGTTTGCGTTGACTTCGGTTTAATTTGTTTTGCACCCGTCAACACTAGGAGATCATTATCATGGTCTGCAGAGAAGAAAATGTCAAACATTCGCTCTGAACATTTTTTTTAATGATCGAAAAGGTTCCGTGTGCAGATGTTTCCTTGCTGCCTAGTCAAGCCAGCCAAAAATCTTTTACGAAACGTCTGCGATTCATTTCCAGAAGTAGTTCCTGCAGATTCCAAGTATACCTACCAATACTGCTTGAAGCATATGTACATTAGTACTTCTGTAGTGTTTCCTGCTACGGCACATTTTCTAGGCTATCAGCAAGTTAAAAAAGTACTGTTACCTAACACTATAGCTTTTTTTCGATGAAGTGCCAACTACCAAGCGATGTAAACAAAAACTTATCACATTATCATCAAAAAGTATATCACGTTACATCACTGTTGCATTTTATGTTATTTATATGGTGAAGAAAGTCGTGCGGTCGACGAAGGTCGAAAACTTCTCAGTGATATCGGATGATCGAAAACAGATTGCATCTTAAATGGGTGCCTGTATAAAACGTAGTTAAAGTGTCTTGATTTAATTAATTGAATACCGCACCTATAAAGAACCGGGGTGTCAAAAGGGGTGCCTACTGTAAACGGGAGAGTTAACGGTGCCTATAGTCCCACCCCTTGAAGTAATAATATCTCACCATTGTAGTAATCCATCATAAATTCTACGGTTACAATATTACGGCATTCCCACATTGTAATTTTGTGATAGGACACCAAGTTCTCGTGTGTTAGACGAAGAAGGGTTTGCCATCTCTGTACGAATTTTTCTCTGGTCACTTTGTCTTTCAGCTGGTTTATTTCGTCTTTATTCAGCCGGATCTGCTTGACAGCCACAGTCATTTTTCCTTTGTAGTCGCCACTTTCCGTAATTTTTGCCTTATAAACAATACCAAATCCTCCCTTCCCAATGCAGTCGTTGAGGACATGGTAAAGATAATCGCAATTGATGTTGCCGAAAATATATGTTTCCGGTGTATCAGATACATCCTGGGTAATAGACTCGAGTTCGCTGCTCATGACAAGTGCTGCCACCGAAATTGTAAGGCTCTGGTAACAACGCAATATGGAAAATTACAATTTAAAAAATCATGCGGAAACGCTCTAACTTATACAGCATACCGTTGTATGGATGGAAGAGCCCAAATTCAACAGTGTCAAACTAGATCGTACAATCTTCGTTCTTCAAAAGATCATACGGTCAGAACTGTGACTTTATTGACTGGTATCTTAGTTTACTGGCTGATAACGCTTACGTCTTTATTGCCCATATTGTTCTGATAAGCACTTTATCACGTTGACATGAATTCATTTCAGATCGCATATTTTGATTTTTCCTACTGCTGCAGATTTGTAAATTTCCCTTATTTTCTATCTATGCACACGTCCGCGAAAATGTATCACTGCCGATACTAACTGTTTAATACCGGTCAATAACCTTAAGTTACCGTCGAAGAGACTGCCCGCATGACTGCCATTCACACGAGTGACGACTGTCGCATATCGTGGGAGATTATGTATTTTCTTAAACGGTGTATTAAACAGACGTTTACGGATCCACAAATGACAGTTATGTGAAGGAATACATGTACAGATAGTCTGTATGTTTGTTGCGTCGTCTTAAATTTTTCCGAATATAAGAACGATGGCAGATGTAACGGTGCCCGAGCACATATCCGAACGTTTAACTGTTTTATCGTATCCGGTAGGTAGAATACACAAAGTTCAAAGCTCCATGATGTAATCACGAATATAGCTCATCGTGTTGCAGTGAATCATACTGCAGCCAGAAGGTGCGGACGTCACCCTTCCCTTTCACCTCCACGTAGCCTCTTTCTACTAGAACGAACATTGAAATTTCGTCCACCAGTTCCGCTGTCACATAGCTAAGATGAATATGTGAATCTTCGCTGTAAAGCAACATCCTGGATGCGGTATTCACTGTATCACCAAACCTAGAATCCAGAATTGTAAAACATGTTCTAGAGACAATGAATTTATTTTTGCTCACAGGCAGTAACGTGGTGCCTTTTGTCCAACGACGCCAGCAACGCATGAACCGCTGTGCATTCCGACGCGTAGTGCTGTCCCTGAGACTTTTGTGAACCTTGAATACGATGTGATCAGAACTTGGGCGAGCAGGCAGAGCTCCTTTGCATGGACAGTTCCGTTACGCTGGGGAATGCCACTTGCAACCTGTTACCATAACCGGCAGTGGTACGATTTTTGCAGCTCACTTTGTACTGATACGATAAGGTCTTGCATGTACCATGTAGGAATCTTTTATGGTTTCCACTTTGTACGCATCAAAGCGTGAAAGTACCTGATCGAAAACCGAATACACCTGCAAATGTCAGTCTTTCATATTTTCTGTGGCAGCTTTTTCGTGGATCTCACTTACGTCATTCAAAAAGGTCATGATGTCAGAAGGCGAGTGATCATGGACAAAATCGGCAAAAGAGCCAATGTCGCTGTAACGCAGGAACCATGGAACTTGGTCAAATTAGTCTTTCCTTCTTATTCGAACGAAGTTAGGTTATTACTTGCCTGAACATAATTGTAACAGAATCAAAAGTTTCTGGGTGCACTGCCGCGCCTTTTCGCAGTTCGAAAACAATATCACGTGGCAGCATTTCCAGTAGTAATGCATCACACTTTTTTCTCTCATCGATCAATGCCAAGTTGCGAACAGTTACCAATGCATCTAATTCTGCTGTGTAGTGCTCCAATCGGCTAGCAATACGTTCCATTAAATTCCGATTCCCTTTTTGACCCGTTGCTTGTTTGAATGCCTTATAAACAGCGGCTATATCCGGCCGTTTCAGTGGATTTTCAGCTAAGCAGTCCTCGATTGTCGGCATCAGGGGATCAGTCACTGTTTTCATCTCTTCTAACAACTCCTGAAGAGCCACTTCCTTCTGCAGAATAATATGACCCATAATGGTACCGGCCGCATGAATGTCCGCTGCCGAATCCTCTAGCAATTCTTTTTGACTGTAGATCGTTGCTGATTTGTTGAACTTTGCAAGGTAGCAGCATTTTGATATTAGTATGCGTACACGTTGGTAAGCAACGTTTCCGAGTTTCAATGAGAAGCGGTTATCGATGAGGCAAGTATGGCTGGATAAGTCACCATGAGTTTTCAATGCGGACTGATGAACAGCGGACAGCCCCTGCGAAAATGGAAGGCACAGATTCCGATTAGACAACAGTGGATTTAGCGCTCTTTGCTTCCTCTCATTACTTCTAGGAGATCTTGAATGAACGACAGCTGCAATTCCTTATCGCAGCGCACGTTACTAATGAGGTCGTAAAGGGACCCCCGAGTACAGTATGAACTGACGAAGAACAGCTCCTTGCGTGCAGTATAGCATATTCCAAAAAACCTGTTGATGTTTGGGATGCTTAGGTGGCGCAACTATCGGAAACGGAAATTACTTAATTATGATCACTATAAGTCCAGCTCGTGTTAAAAAGCTACCGGAGAGTGTAGACCCAGCATACCTACCTCGTGTAAAACTTGGAGTAGTTTCTTGTTTCGTTCCAAAATCAGCAGCGGAGAACCCGCATATCTTGCATTAGGTAATACCGGCGCGATCCACACACTGCTCTCGCCATATGTTCCTGGTTGCCCTGTAAGTCTTTCCTAAAGAGAAAAACGAAGTAAGGTATCACCTTTCGCAGGCCGAAACGCGACCAGCAAGCCGAAAACTATATCTGAAAAGAAGTTCTCAATTTACTTTCAGATTGCAGATCGATCCAGATCCATTCCAGATTAGCCTTCCAGCATTCAGGATCCACCATTTGGACTTGACGTGCTTTGTTTTCATGTGTCTGTGATGACTCTACTTTTGTAACACATTGCCCCGGTTATGTTTATGGCTGTCGTACCTCCACGCTGCGAAGAAACCGATAGCGGCACCACAAACGGCCACCACAGCTGCTGCGTTGCCCCAGGCGATAACGATTGGATTTTCTGTTGAAAGCGATCGGTTACATTTCTCGTTCACTACAAGCTAGCCACTGGTACGTACTAACCACTCAAAAAGCAATACGATCGATCACCGCGAAATCCACAGTAAGGTTCATCGTCTGGCGGCCACTCGGTTGGCCACTGAATAGGGAAAACCACAGTCGCATTTGTTTGCCAAGGATTAAACTCCATGACCTTCTGCAAAAGTAACTCGATCGTTATTGTTACAGCTGATTCCTTTCGATTGCATGTTGTCAGATAAAATATACTTGAAGATTCCCGCTTTCCCAGTCAAACTGATTGATCACCCAAATAGGCATTCGTTCGCCGTACTCATTTATCGTCGCATTGCTGATCGAAGTCTCGAACGTCCGATTGAAGAAACGTCGTGCCAGAGATGACCCCGAGCTCTTTATCGACTTGGAATCGGCGTGTACTTCATTCATGACCTGAAACATTTCAACCCATTTTTTGTATACGGTCTGTTGGGTTCTGGATAGAAGATAGAAAATAGTTCATTGAATGTTTCTTTCGCTTACGACATCCTCTTATGTTGCCTATACTGTATGATGTAGTAACTGTATACTCACTACTTCTCAGTTTTATCAAAATTAATCAGTCTATTTCTTGGTTGACGCCTTACTTGAGCAAAAATCATCAAAGCCG
>JAQGAU010001633.1:0-18324 GCA_034698045.1 Paramacrobiotus richtersi | reverse complement strand
ATGAATCATCACGCGGTTGCCTGTTGACAATGCGTACTACCGGTGCACGCCAAAAAATGACCAAATAGCCCTACCCCGTTGGCGCATACACCAGGTGCTGGCACACAATGCGGCACCTTTCTTTATCATAGAAAACTTACGAAGCAATTACGAATATAAAATTATTTGAAGTAGAATGCACTTTTTCAAACAGTTAAAGGATACTCACGGTGTATATTAAAGAAGAAAAAAATTAAACGGTGATCACGTATGAAGTTCGATAACTGGGATAGCTTGAACTACGCAAGTTCTTCAGCTGGGATGGCCCAGTTAGGTGCACCGTATAGTTTACCGAGAATATATATACCGACGAATAAATATGTAATATTATATATACTTACGGTCATTACACAAATTTCGTATAACTTCACATGCAAAAGCTTTTTGAACAGGTCACAGGAACGATTTTTTCTTCGCCATAGTTTTGTACAGGTGGCGTTTTTTATGAGCAGTAGTCTTTGAGAAATTATGTAGCGGTCGAATTTTCAATATTTTGGGAACAGCGATATGCGATGAACTTTGAATACTGCCTAGTTCAAGTACACCACAGCACAAATTTTCTAACAAAATCTTCTGAAATCTTAAAAATTTTACATCAACAATTTCTTCTTACTGCGCTGTTATACCCAGCACAGCTCTAGCTAGTACTTGAAACACAACATGGTAGCATTTTGGTTTATGTTGATGTTCCGGGATCCTCGTTGTAACCTTGTACATAAATTCAGAAGCTTCTTGCATTCGGCCAGTATAACATTTAAGGTTGTACTGAACAAGATAGCATGTTTATTAGTTGCAATTGGCTAAGGTTTCTTTGCGCGATGAAGTCATGCAGTACGATGAAAAATGTCAAAATTTTAAGTTTAGACTGCTCAGAGACATGCAGCTTATGGCTAATAGCTTTTTTACCACAGAATAGAAAAATGCAGAACAGTTGTACAAAGGTAAAAAATGCGCATATTCTATACATTAAAAGCAAACAAGAACCAAGCTACAAAGTTCTTCCGGATACCAGATCGTTTCTGAACAAAGTGAAAACGGCGACATTAACGAAGCGAACGACGCAGCCACAGCGAATAATGAGTACATATCCTCACACCACAGTCAGGATTAAATTCTGATGAAGAAAAACAATCTATAAGCTACTTTACATATGCGTGTCATTAGTAGTGCGCCCTGTCGCTCGTCACGTTTGGCTCCTGTTGTAACAGCCCGGATTTATCTGTGGGATACTTGAATGTTCTGGTCCAGAATTCCCAGCAAAACCTTCTTGTCATCTCCAGAAAATTCACTCTGCAAGGGGAACAATATCCAGCATTTTGCCTATGTTCTAGTTCCGTAACAAGATACAAAAAGCCGACGCACCGCGATAGCAGTTTCCAATGGCTTGCCATACAAACGTTGATATTCCCGTTTGATGTTGCCTAAATCCTTTTCCGCCCTGGACACAATAATTCGGATGACCGTTTTGGCATCCACACCCATTCCTTTCATCGCATTATGAAGTCGTTCGGCGAAGAACGCAGAACGATTCTTTGATACCTTAACTGCAACAAGTACGCAAGTGTCAAGAAAATGCCTTTTTTGCATATGACATAAGGTCACTTTTACCGAAAGTCAACAACATATTTTCGGCATCACCGCTGAGTTCTTTTTCAATATCCTTCTCGATATCAATGTGCCCGATGCGTCTGTAATCTTGGAATACTTGGCGCATATGTTCATCGCTGCGGTTGGCAAAGATGGGCGAAAAGAATGGCTCGTCTTTCTGCCAGTGTTTAGGGCCTGTAAAAAATCAAAAACGCGTGGTGTATCAATTTCAACACAGAAAAACTTGAAACTTTACCTGTTTCCCACAAAGCTTGAGCTGCAAAAAAGTGCAAAAGGTTATTGCGGTAAATGTGGACCTGGAAGTAACATTAAACATACCTTCATGATAAGCCTGTTTTGGTGAAATCTCATAGTAGTTGCCCAACTTTGAGCGATTGTCACTCTGAAAGATATTTGTTCGTTTATTGTGGACTAAACATAACATCTTCACCTTGGTTTGGTAAGAAATGTAATTGATCGTTGAAATCTAAATATGCATCGCAGAATAGAGATCACAAGGTCATTAGCATATACGTACAGATCGCAGTTTTGCAAGCAGGAGATTCCTAAAAAATCCCGAGGTGTCACCTGTTATATCTTTTTCAAGATCATTTTTGAATTCTGAAAACACATACAATTTAAAAAAATATATGTTCAAGCTTTAATGATAAGGGATATGGCGAAGACAGTGTCCATGTATAATTTTTGCAGGGTGTAGCATACTAAATTCATCTTACCCAGCTTGTACACTTGTTTAATAATGCTTAGTTCTTGTGGAGTTCGGCTACCAATAATTTCAACCAACGCTTTTTCATCAGTTCCCAAGCCCTGCAGATACACACAGCATGCCCCAAACATTCACCATTGCAGAATATTCAGCAGGGTTTTTTTCTCTTACGGCCATGGCCTTGTGTAAACAATGTGCATCGAAAACTTCCGGTGTCTGCATGAGTCCAACCACAGTATCTTCCAGTTTTCCACTAAGCTCAGATTTCAGCTCTTTTATTAAGTCCTGTAAAAAAACATAGAATAAACAATACTAGAAAAAACCCTATTATGGTCAAGGTCAATGTTTTTCCCTTCAGTCAGCTCACCTTTTTGTACAAGGCTTGGAACTGCTTTGCGATGATTTGTCTTTGCTGATTACTTCGACGAGTCAGAACGCTGATGATCGTCTTTTCATCAGTGCCTGTGAATATATATATATTCATGTATGTTTTAAGACATTAGTCGCACTTTAAACTGTGGAAAACGCCGCAAACATGAAAAACATATGGATAAACATTTGGGGAAAAAGTTGGCCTTTAAACACAACACCGTACTGCACCTGAAATAACTACTTATAGTTGTCACTGTCACCCATATGCATATGGCCAAAAAGATGCGATTACCTAGTCCTTTCATGGCTTTCTGCAACACTTTTGCATCTTCGTCGGGATTAAATGAGCCCCAACTACAACATCATTAAAAGCACTTGGTCAGTTTGCTGCAGTTTAGTTCTAAATTTCCAATCATTGTATAAGTGAACAATGTCCAGTGAACAAAGTTTGTTACTAACGCATTCGCAGTACTTCAGGCTGTGAAAAATCTTACGTACTCCCTAATCACAGGTTCATAGTAGGTGTGGAATGGATCGACTTTGATAAGTTCGTAGCCCCGTGGTGCTTCGGAAAATTTGTTAGGCGATTCCTGATAATGCACATCATGACTAGAATGATGCGCACCATGTCCGGATCCAGAATGATGGACAACATGCTGGCTATTCGTAGTGTGCTATGAGAAAGAAAGAGCAATTTTCTAAAGATGTGCACATCAGTGGTCTGCATTTCTGTACTTACGGTAGAGCCAAATTCATGTTGACCGGAAACAGCTTTTCGTCGGCGCAGTTCTTCGAGTTCCCTTGCTGCATCGTGGCGAAATTCGTTATTGTCTACCACTTCACGCACATCTCGTCGTACTTCATCGCGCGCATCTGATCTCATCCGATTGATCATTTTTACGTGCTAAAACCTAAAAAAGCGTTCCTTTATATTCATGCAAACGAACCATAGTTAAGATACTGTAGTTATGCGGGTTTCTTATCCATCCGGCAAGTTAATATTTAGGACCTTAGTTATAGTCTCATATCCAATTAGTTACCTTACAGCAATATACCAATGACCCCATACAAATGACCAAAAAGCTATCGGTGGAACCAGCAGCAGTGCTGACGATAATTCTGCTGAGACACTTACGTTGTGGATAAGCAACTGGATAAGGTTCACGACTGCAAAGTTTGCAAATTTGGAGAAAGTATTACCGGCTAAAAAAAACTGAGGTGTGAATGGTTGCTGTGTGTTAAAAGATTAAAACTCTTGCTTGTCAAAAATCATCACATTAGTCTAGGTAGCCTCTAGCCAAACGCTGGCCTTTTGCAGCTTCGTCTGCTACGGTATGTACATCAGATGAAAACAGCTTCGACTAGCAAGAAATCGCAAACTAGCGGAAGCGGCACCATATTTTTCTGAAACAGTCACAGCGATACATACTTTAAATTTTCATATGTACTATGTGCAGTTAGGAACCGGAAAAACCAGACCGACGTTTGTCCATGTCGCTGGTAAAGATATAAAATGGGTGTGGTAATCAACAGTTGCAACGTTTCCAAAGTGAGCAGGGTAAGTACCTGAGCATAACAGTAAAATACGGATCACTGAACTGACGGCAAACAGCATCGCTCTACAGAATGCTGATTCAGAGTCTATTAGAAAATTTCCTTATACTCTTGAATTGAGTAGAGCTTACAATAATGCCTTAATTCGCAACAATAAAGGCAGGCTCGTAAAACTTGGACAAACGACCAGGGCTTGATTGTATATAAAGTCCTTCCGTTCCACGACAGAGTTTTAGGGCAAATTTAAAATTTAAAAATAAGACTGCATCCAGTGCATACACTATCCAGAATATGACTCAAAAATTAAAAGAATAAAACTACAAATCCATCTATAAACAACAGAGCGTCTTACTAGAAAATACAACAAGGACCCAAGTAACAATAAATTATACCAATTCAGAAGCACATCGCGTATGAATGAGGGCAAAACAACCCAACACTACACATTCCATTTTCATTTTTTATTTGACCAAAGCCAAAAGAATTTTTTTGTAATCACCGGAACAATCTCCCTGCAAAAGACATCTTTGTTACGACAAGTTTGTATTTAAAGTCGTGTTTCAAATGCCTTACAGCGATAAACGACGCGAGTGTTTTGCCATACATCCTTTGGAATTCCCTCTTGATATTTCCCAAATCTTTTTCGCATCGGGTTACAATACAGCGAATCAAAACTCGATCCTGGGTTCCAGCTCCTTTCATGGACTTGTATAATCTCTCCGCAAAATATGCATGCTTGTTCTTAGCCAGCTTTGCTACAATTAAAAATCAGCCTTTGTAGCGAAGTTCAGTACAACTGAATTGAGTGTTTGATGCTATTACCCAAAGCAAGAAAAGTATTTTCGAAATTGCCACTCATTTCCGAAGCGATAACCTTTTCAATATCGGAGTTGGCTATTTTCTTGAATTCATCGAATGTCACGGCCAGCTGTGCCAGGCTCCTCAAGGCAAAAACTGCAATGAACGTGGATTCGTCCGTACCCCAAGTTTTTGGACCAGCTTTATATAAAGCTTCCGCATCTTGTTTGGCTTTGGCAAGGTCAACATACGGTCCCTCTTGCCTGTTACCCTGCATATAATGAATACATTGTTATCATTAAAATTTTTATCGGTTTCTGTTATAAGAGATAGTTTCGTAAATACGGAAATCCAGTAGTGCACAGTGATACCATACTCGAACATAAACCACGTATATAGAATATTTGGTAAGTACAAGACATACCAATACTGTACTTAATAATTATTTATATTTTACTTAAATTATGTTTTCCTTACCGTTAGGCAAGCTATCAAAATTCTCTTGAAGTGGCCGGAAGTGTCACCACTAACATCCTTTTCCAAGTCTTTCTTGTACACTGAAAAAAAATAAAGATGGTAATCAACTTCTCAGGTATCTTACGTTATCTTGAGAGTATGAAGCATCATTACTAAATTCGTATTTGTGCGAAATTATTCCTCAAACAACAAATTTAATATCAGCCAACTTCCAAATTCTTAACATATACGCATCGGAAAAAATTATACGCAGGAAGCTCGGATGTTTTAATACGCACTTGTTTTGTAGGCTGCCTTTATTGCATGGATCTCAGCATTTGATCGGCTGCAAATGATTTCAATCAAAGCGTCTTCCTTAGTTCCCAGGCCACAAATGGCATCGTGTAGGTTTTCGGCATCGTAAACTTCCGGTAATAGCACAAGGGCCACAACAGCATCTTCAAGCTTTCCACTTAGCTCTGATTTGAGCTTGCTAACTAAATCCTGAAAAACACCATTAGATTACCATTTTCTTAATGGAAAAAACTACCCCATGCATAGTACATATTTTCTTAATTGTACAATACCTGAAGTCAACTTTAGCTGGTTAAGGTTATCATAACTCATGGCAAACTAGCTGATTGTCACCATATCGCTTTTTCTCAGGCATAATGTATGTTCTTTATTGTTACGTAGAACAATATCGATATGTTATCGTAATCCTTGCGTAAGAAATTCGAATTGTTTCAAAGCAGTGCGCACTTGATGGCGGCAGTGACTAATTCATAGTTTGCGCATTACATACCTTGCCGTACATCGTTTTGTACGTAATCGCTATCTGCATTCGCTGGGCATTGCTGCGGCTAGTAAGGATATCGATGATCGGTTTTTCATCGGTTCCTAGAGATGAAAAACACCTTCGTAACAAGATTAGTAACACGCATAAAACCTACATGATAATACCATCGCATTACGTTTCCACATGTGACTACTTCATACCAGAAGGCGACATACATGTTATTGTCACCGCCAAATTTATGAAAAAGGAAATCGAAGCAGCACCACGTATGGTTACTTCAAAACAACATACCGAAGCCTTTCATAGCGGTATGGAGGCATTTCGCGTCGGCTTCGGCATTAAAACTAGCATGCGCTCGCAAAGTGGGTTCGTCGGGCACCGTTTGCACCTGCACCATTCCCTGGGCCATCTTCGCGGGAGCGGCTGCCGTTGCAGTGGGCTGCGACTGGGGAAGCGGAGGATATGCCCCTTGTTGCTGAAGAGGCTGCTGATAGCCTCCTGCTTGTTGTGGATGTTGTTGATAACCTCCTGGAGGTTGCTGATATCCTCCGGGTTGTTGGTAAGGCTGTTGTGACGGCGGGGGATACGCACCGTACTGACCGGGAGGAGCACCGGGAGGAGCACCGGGAGGATAGTATCCGCCTGGTGCAGGAGCGTGAGCTGGATATGCCGGCTGAGCCGCGTGAGGTGGATACGCCGGTTGAGGGGGATAACCAAATGGCTGCGCAGGCTGTCCCTGTGGTGGATAATAACCTTGTCCCGGCACGGGCGGATAGGGCTACAAATGAACGCTTTAATTCAAGCGCTTTGCGTGCTGCGTACAATATATTCCAGATCCACCATATACAGATCTGGCCCAGGTGTTAGCGATTGTGTTAAGAAATATTAATCAACATTCAATAAAAGTCAACAAGTCCCTTATCTTCGAGTTTGTGATATCCAGCTAACGCAAAAGAAATGTTCACCAGCACTATCCGGTAGGATTTCTCGCTTTTATAGAGAAACACTGTACGCATGTACACAAGTTGTTCCTAGCGCCATCATAACAAGATTCTACCATATGTTAGCAACGATTACATCACAGATGCTGATTTGACAAAATTTGCAGTCTCCGGTGGGGTTTATATCTGTTTTGTGTATGTTTGGGTGCACATGATTCACCATCGTATTGGACGAAATGCAGTATATAAATCAGGATTCTATGCGTAATTTTTCTGTAAATATCATTGTCTGTGACGAAATTCTCTGCGTTATAAAGCCATGATTCATCAATAGAGTCATAGATGCTCAATTATAGCGGATCATAATTGTCGTCTCAACGTATCATGAGCCGTCCACTTTCGAAGAACAATACAAGCCAAATAAAGCAAAAGCAAAGTACGGCTGTATTTTTTTAATCTTACCTGTGCACCGGGTGGAGGATAGGCATCATAGCCGGGCATAGCTCCTCCTGGGGCGGATGGGTACGCCCCTGGCATGGGGACATTCCCCTGTAAAACACAGACACATAATTGGTGAGCAGATGGTTTCATAATTGTGAAACCACACGACACGCTCAACAGTATGGAAGAATTTCAAAGTAGCAATATGATATGCTTCTTAAGAAATTCGTATTATATGTACGGTACTTACAGGAGGATACTGCGGCCAGTTGCTCATTGTGTTATACTAAAGAAAACAAGTGAAATATATCAGGATATTCACACCGATCACTGTATGACTTCCGCTAAAAGTTCTACACCAGAAACCTGCGCGGTAAACTGCACGGGCAATACTTCAACTGGATCTATAAGCAAAAGGCCTGAAAATTGTCGCTTATTAATACAAACTGATAAGCAGCAACAGTCTATCGGCTTACGTCAACAACAATCGATAAAAACGAATTCACCGACAACCGCGCACGTTTCTTTGTACTCTGCCCGCAGCATACGTAAGAGATACGACACATTATTATTATTATTCTGATCATCTGTACGAATGCATTCTAGTCACAATTATTGTGACAGCTGTATAGAAGTGTATATACCTGCAAGGTAGCTTATGGTACGTACATATCCTTGCAAACGTGACCAAAGGCGCACTGCTGTTCTTACTGTTTCGTTAGCAAGTAGAGAGAAAAAATTGCCTGTTGGCACCAAAAACACGACTCACAATCAGTCTGTTTCAGGGGTTTGTAAGTTGCGGATTGAAATTTACGTTCTTATTAGCACTATCACGTAGCACAAGACTTAAAGTGAGTTATGAAAAGTATGTGAGAGATGATAACGGAAAAAATAAGTGCTCTATTTAATTATAATGGCTACCTGCGCTCCAGTTGGGTATGGTGGTATCCCTGCCGGAGGAAGCGGATACGCTCCGGGTGGCGAATTCTGTTACAGCAAAATATTACAGTTAATATCCCATCGACAAAACTTTTATTCATTATTCTGCATACTTTTGATTTTTCAGTCGCATTGACAAAGCATAAGATTCATCAACCGTAAACAGGTCCTACTTACAGGTGGATATGGACTGTAGGGCCAGTTCATTGTTATGACAAAATCAGCCGAAAGATTGTTATGATGAGTCGTAAGCTTCGCAGTTTTGTGACAGAATTGCAAACTGTATTACGCCATGTCGCATTGGACAATTCAGAACCAAATAAAATTAATAAGACGCCGATAGATCCGAAACCATCTGCAAACAATGAGACAATTTTATAGAGGAAAGGAGAGAGTGCAGTCACTACTTTCGGCAGCGTGAGCAGTTACGTACAGCTGACTGTAGAAATTATCCTTTATCTCCAGTTCTGTGCAAAACCGCCGTTAGAAAGTGGTCAGCGGAGAAGTCACCGGAAGTAAACAACTTAGAATATATGGTGGTTCGTAACATCCGCTTCCTTCCTGCAAAGCTCGCCAAACATACAAGACCTACTAATTAGTGCGATTTATAAATCGTAGTTGTAGACTGCAGTCTAGTGACTCGGTACAGAGAACTGACAAGTGAGTGAAGCTATTTCTGGACGCTGTATACATTTTGTCGCCCTGCGGTAACTTCCGGTAAGAATGAATATTTTTCGTGCAACCATGATGCAGTTAGCTAAATGCACGGGGAATGCACTGAAAGCGTAAGCTCTCCAATAAACATATTATGGATTAATCTTGACACAGGAAAGATTTTCATTCACATCTTCCTCGGTTCGGTACAACGATAAAAACGTCTTCAACCTTTTATAATTAAAACCACAACATCACTAACAATGTAATACGATCGACTTGTAGTTTTTATGTTTTGCTGACAACTGAGCCTGCGCACGTGGCGCGAATAAAACGGGATGCGGCATTGCTCTTGTTAGCCAAAAAGTTGGATTGTATGGATGCGAAAGCGATTTCTGCGGGCCACTTCCAACCATTGTGATGAATTTGAGCAAAACTGCACACAATTTTAAATGCAAACCGGTGGTGCGATTCTACTGGAGCTTTTACGGAAAATGAATAAGGGTCGGCGTGGACCAAAACCAGGCCAACAGCATGTTTTCGAAATGCTATACCGGATTTCGAACATTTGAAAAGTTTGTGTTAAAAATTTCAGAAACATGTCTGGAGGTTGCTTTTGTTCGCAACGGTTATGTACCCTTGTCCTGTTTTATGGTTGGAAATTCAACCGCGTACACGCTGAATATTTTCCAGATCTAGAACTACAAGTCAATCGCATTATAAAGCAGATACATTATTACGTGATCGAATCCATTTACAAATTTTCCACGAATGCTACAAATATCCACTAATACGAGCGCCACATTTATAACATTAGTCAGATTCGCAAAATGATGTTTCAAGGATTTACTGCACCTGATAAGAAAGAATAATGGATACCGGAAGAAATTTACGTCTCATAAGACGTGCATTTCTTCCTGTATTCATTTATAAAAAATTGTAAAACTGCACGCGCAAGCTTATGTGAGCACTCACCCACCACGATCAGCAGCAACGTACCATGAGTACTTGCAATTGGTATCCAAAGTTAGAGAGATGCCGGTACATATGTAGATCTGAAAATTTTACCATCGAAGATAAAAACAGGTTTGAAACTTTTTTGATTTTCTGACGCTGTATGCCACGCTATACAGTGTACTACTCTACCTACGAAATTTTACAGTACCTAACCCTCAAAACAATTTAACTCGCGAAATCGCCACGTTTACTACCGGCGGCTGTCCACAAACCTGTGGTACCGGTATATTGGACCTTGAATATTGCGCAAAGTCCTGTGAAATAACGACCACTGAAACTTCTGAATAATATAAATTCGCGAATACGTATTCCTGAAGCACTTCGATTCTTCTGCACCGGCAGTTCTGATTGCGAAGCAGCCGACTCGAAACCTTTGGAAGCAAGTTGTCATTACTCTCGTACGATCCTCCTGAAATTACTTCGTTTTAATTTGTTACCGAATCGAGTAGTTTTCTGTTTGTGTCGTCAAACAAGGATTGTCCGTTTTTTAAAACCGATCCTACTGAGGAACGCAACTGCAGCAGCTGGTAAGCAAAACAACGAAACCGACGACTATGAATTCTTCCCGCTTACGTAATCATTCTATTCTATGATTGTGAGTTATAACGGCGTGTTGAAAGTACGTGCATGCACATCTGTATATGCAGTACGGTAGTACCTGTTGATTGCAAAATTACAGACTCTGTCATTTGAAATATAACTCTTGTTTTGAAATGTTCTTTTAACGACACTTAATCCTTAACCGAGAAATAAGCTTTTTTGTGGCGACCCGGTCCTACATCGTTTTATACCATTTCAACGATTTCCTGGCACGTACTTGATGAGCAGTTTCCTGATGCCAGGAACCACATGATTTTCTCACCTGCTCGACACCTGCTTACTGGCAGTGGCCGCGTACGAATCTGGTTTCGTTGAATGATTCAAAGGAGTGTTGTTCATCCGAACCGGATTGTCGAAGTCCTCATATGACACCAGCTATGCGAATGCAAACATCCCCCGTGCGATCTCAGAACGGCCAGAAACCTCCTGATCCCATCCGACCATCTGCCGATTTACCCGTCCTCCAGTATCAAAACCATTTAGCCGAGGCACTGGACAAGCATGCCGCGGCACAGACCGTCATCATCGTCAGCGACACCGGCTCGGGCAAGACCACTCAAATCCCCCAGCTGCTGCTACAATCATCCTTCGACGGGTTCTTCGAGCAGCGGCCTCGTTGCATGGCGGTTACGCAACCGCGTCGGGTGGCCGCTATATCCGTAGCCCAACGGGTGGCCAGGGAGATGGGCTGCAGTGCGGGGCAGTTGGTGGGGTATTCAGTGCGCTTTGAGGACTGCAGCAGCAAGATGACGCGGATAAAGTATATGACGGACGGTATGCTGGTGCGTGAGGCCCAGGGTGATTGGATGTTCAAGCAGTATAATTTGATTGTACTGGATGAAGTGCATGAAAGATCGCTGGCGACAGATATTTTGTTGGGGTTGGTTAAGAAAGCGCAGACTAGAAGGAGGAAATTTGCTGCGAAGGAGAAGGATTCGGGTTATGTACCGTTGAAGGTGATTGTCATGTCGGCTACGATGGACACGGAGAAGATGCAGGAGTTTTGGAAAGATGCTCCGGTGCTGTACATTCCAGGACGAAGTTTCCCCGTAGAGGTAAATCGTGTTTGAATCACTTATTATTATTTATAATTTTTTTATGCTGGTTCACTCCATCTTTTGTTTTATTTTGTACTGTTATTTTGGAGACAGCGTTATTGCTGTCGCAGTTAAGCTGTAGTTAGAAATGAGAATTATTATGTGATTAATTATTAACTGAATAGTGAACGATAGATATGAACACTTAAGAAGTGGTACTAAACGGTAACAAAAGTAATCGGTATTTTTGGAATCCAGTTGCAGTATAATATGAAATACCTTGAAAACGAACAGGGCATAGTGTTGGAACTCGTACTGTGGCACCATTGTTGATATGGCTTTATCTTGTAGATCTTTTACGCACCGAAACCGATCGATGATTGTGTCCACGCATCTATCGTTTCCGTATTCCAAATTCACCGTACGCTACCTCATGGGGGCATCTTGGTATTTCTAACCGGTCGCGAAGAAATTGACGAATCTATCAGCCGCTGTCAGCAGCTCAGCAGAAGTCTCCCCGATAATCTTCGTAACATCGCTTTCTTTCCCCTGTACGCCAACCTCCCGACCGATGCCCAAATGGAAGCCTTGAAGAAATCTTCGCCAGGAAACCGGAAAGTCATTTTTGCCACGAACGTCGCCGAGACATCGGTGACAATTGCCGGTGTGAAATATGTAGTGGACAGTGGACGGGTCAAAAGTAAGGCCTTTTCCGCTGCCACCGGCATGGATCTGCTTAAAGTCCAGACCGTATCACAGGCTCAAGCCTGGCAGCGCACTGGGCGAGCCGGACGTGAACAAGCGGGGACGTGTTACCGTCTGTTCACGGAGGAGGAGTTCAGCCAGTGGCCGGAGCAACCCGTCCCTGAGATTCTCCGCAGCAATCTCTCGACGATCCTACTTCAGTTGGTTTCCATGGGAGTCGATAAACCATTGGCATTTCCGTTCTATGACACACCGGAAGTGGTGAATATTCAGTTTTCACTGGACCAGTTGCGCTGGTTGGGAGCCGTGGAGGGAACGGAGCCCATAGCCACAACGGATGAAGGAAAAATCATGGCGTCATTCCCTTTGGATCCACGCTTTTCAAAATGCATTCTCCGTGCCAAAGTACACAACTGCACCGACGAAATGTGCACTATAATTGCCATGTTATCCTCGGATTCGCCATTTATCAGTCCGATTCATAAGCGGAAGGAGTCAGCAGCCGTCCATGAAAAGTTCTTGAGCAACGAAGGGGATCACATTTCCTTGTTGAATGTGTGGAGACGGTTCAAGGATGAGAAGGAAGGCGTTATGTGGTGTCAGGCAAATTACTTGAACAAGAGGAATCTAATGAAGGCAGGGCTGATTCGAAAGCAGCTGATCGAGATTCTGCACCAGCAGAAGATTCCCGTGACGTCCTGTGGATTGGCTACCACTGCGGTCAGGAGGGCGCTGTGCGAAGGGATGTTCATGAATGCAGCGGAGATGCAGCCGGATGGGACGTACTTGACGCTGGATACGAAGAAAACTGTCTCCTTACATCCGTCGTCGTGTCTGTTTCGAACCAAACCCGGTTGTGTGGTGTATAACGAGCTGGTGCAGACGTCCAAGACGTTTATTCGGGACTTGTGTCTAGTGGAGCGGGATTGGGTGGACAATGTGGGAAAGACGTACTTCACCGAGATGCGACAAAAAATGGCGCACCAACATCTGGCCGTACTAAAATCGACTGGGGAATGTAGTGGAAACCGCTAATAAGTTGATGGATTGTTTAATTGTAATGTGCCTTCAGAATTATGTGCTGTTTTGCTCGTTAGCTGTGATTTTTTACCAGTAAGGGATGGTTTCGTTGGTTTGAACTGCAATGGTGGACCATGCATGGTTCAGGGTTGTAAGCTTTTTTTCTCTCTCTGTTGTGAGGCTGATTGAGTGGGATATCACAATATGAAACAAAATATCTTCTCGAGACACTTCTTTCTCATGGTTTTGCTAATATGTAGCAAACAGATTTGTTTATTAAATTTTGAATTACTTTTGTTGAGTCGCTCCACGAAAATAACGCTGAATTTGCTAAAACAATGAATGAATTCTTTTTGCACCTCCACTATCATGATTCCAGTTTTTCTACATAGATGACCTTTCTTTCAGAAAAATGTGTGGAATTTGGGGGCTATTTGGTTCGCCTCATCCAGATGTATTCAAATATCTCGATGCCTGTCTACGAATTAAACATCGTGGGCCCGATGCCTTTCGGATCGAAGGCGACCATCATTTGCCACATTCCTGCTTGGCATTCCATCGTCTCTGCATTATGGACGATCTTCACGGCATGCAACCTCTTCGACTGCGTAAATTCCCATATCTGTATTTGATTTATAATGGAGAGATCTACAATTTTCGTGTGGTAAATACGAATAACTAATGAATGTGGAATAATAGCAGCAATGTCGACATACGACGAATTATTTTTTATAGTTACAAGATGATCACAAGTTCATTTACGAGACCTCTCTGGATGGAGAAGTCTTGCTGCATTTGTATGATAAGGGCGGCATTGAGTTCTGCGCGGAGCAGCTGGATGGCGAATTTGCGTTCTGCCTTATTGATGTGAAAAACAAAAAGATCTTCATCGGAAGAGATACTTACGGAGTACGACCAGCGTTCAAAATGGTTATTCCCAAAAAAGGCATTCTCGGAGTATGTTCGGAAGCGAAAGGTCAGCTTTGTTTCGATGCTTTTTTCATTCCTTTTCAGCGTTTTGAGTTGTGTTTTGAACGCAGTTTTTGATCGCCGTTCCATAAAATGAGAAAACGAGAAAACATGACCGCATAAATAAGAGTAGTCGGAATCAGTTTACGAAGTGGTTTCATTAAGGGCGACATTCTCCGATTCAGGTCTAGTGGAACTTGCGAAAAAGGATGAGTACGCTGAAGCATCCATCGAACCAGTGCTACCGGGGCACGTGGAAATCTACAATGTAAACGAGGAAGGGTTTGTGAATTTGCATGAACAAAAACCTTTTCTGCTGACTGGACAAATGCCGAAGTACCGCACACTAGTTACCAAACTATGTAAGCCTCTTTATCTGTTTCATACGACAGCTGTGATATATATCCGTTTCGGATTGCCGGCATAAAATATGCTTTTATAGCTGATGATGTTCTGAAGAACATTCAGAATTTGTTCGTGGCGGCTGTTCGCAAACGCCTGATGTCTCATCGGCGTATTGGATGTTTTCTATCGGGCGGACTTGATTCCAGTTTAGTAGCGGCAATCCTTGTGAAGGAAGCCCGCGAGGGTGGCATTACGTATCCCATCCAAACCTTTGCTATTGGAATGGAGGGCAGCACGGATATTATTGCTGCTCGAAAGGTCGGTAAATGTGCAGTTTCGTGCAAAATTGTGCGCATTATCGGAATTTTTCGAAAATCGAGTTTTACAAAAACGGCAAAATGTGTAATTGTCTGCCATGTACAGTGCAACCAGCTAAGCATAAAAGAACTGGTCGTAATTTTATTGTTGCTTCAGGTGGCGAAACATATTCAATCGGAACATCATGAAGTGGTTTTTACACCAGAAGAGGGAACTCGGGCGGTGGATGATGTGATTTATCACCTGGAGAGCTACGACATTACAACTATTCGAGCTTCAGTTGGTAGCCACATCTCTCAATCAGCAACTTTCAGCTAATCGTTAAACTTACTAAAGATTAACGCGTGATATTGATGCAGCTATTCAAAAATTGTAATGTATCAACAGAAAGCCGGCTGAAAGCTATGCATGTCGGTTAATGTTGCACCTACGCCTAATTAATACTCTGTAAATACGCATTTTTAACATAGTTGTGGAAAAGATTGCGATGAAGTATGCAATGCAGTAGCGGTGATACCTATCCCTGTTTTCAGGAATGTATCTTATATCAAAGTATGTTCGAGAGAAGACCGACACGGTCGTGATGTATTCCGGGGAAGGCTCGGACGAAGTAGCCCAGGGTTACATTTACTTCCACAAGGCACCGAACCCGGCCGAAGGGCATAAGGAAAGTCTACGCCTGATGGACGATTTGTACATGTACGATGTCCTTCGTGCCGACCGGACCACGGCGGCGCACGGGCTGGAGCTGCGCCCTCCCTTTCTGGATCACCAGTTCGTGGCGTATTATCTGTCACTTCCGGAGGAAATTCGAACACCCAAGGACGGTATTGAGAAGCACCTGTTGCGCAGCGCATTTGACGGGACGGATCTCCTTCCCCATGAGATTCTCTGGCGGCCAAAAGAGGCGTTTAGTGACGGTGTATCGTCCATGACCAAATCGTGGTTCCAGATTCTGCAGGAATATACGGCTGATCTGGTTAGTTCGATTTTGGTTGGCCATGTAACCATTTATTTCCGAAATTCAAAAAATCAAAAAATTAATAAGGCTGTGGCTACTACTGAAATAATCATAATAATTATACGAATAATAAAAGGAACACCTATCATACTATGTACAGTACACTTACCTTTACAGATATTGTATACGGTTAATCTGTTATTCTCTTTGCTGTATGCTTATAATAATATGAGAATAAAAAATTGCTTTTTTCTAGGTCAGTGACGACGAGTTTGCCCAAAGATCAAAATTTTTTCCACATTTGACGCCGCAAACGAAAGAAGCCTTCTATTACCGAAAGGTGTTTGCTAAGCATTATCCTGGGCGTGAAAAATGGATTCCATACTTTTGGATGCCTAAATGGACGAATGCTACGGATCCTTCGGCAAGGACGCTTACCAACTATAAACCTAATTAAAGGTACCGGGTATAATTTTGTACGGGATTTTCTTTTGTATGGTTTATGACGAGATGATAAATATTTTTATAATTGTAGTAAATTATAATTTTGTCCTTTAGTGTGTGATTGCGTAATACTGATTTGTGTAACATGTACATATGTACAACGGGGAACAAAATTTTCATAGCGGATTGTAGTAAAAGAACAGTAAACGACGGTAATTCGTTCTTACATCATATGTTTGAAAATAATTTCTCTTGGCGCGGTAAGTGTATGCAAAGTGTCACTGTTTTCGAAAGGAAAGATTGCATATTAACGCGTACTGGAAATTAGCTGATGATCCAGACCAACTATTATGCACAAATAATTCATTAAATCATTGGTTACAGAAGTGTCATCCTGAAAATACAAAGAATCTGTTTGACACGCCGCACCTGCACGCTCTGTTTGTCCCGAAATGCGCTCCCTCGTCGATCGTCGCCGATCGCGTAACATAACTTGACCGCAAAGTGACAACTGTTCTGTTCACCCTCACCTGCGCCTTTACGTAAGGCGCGATCACATCCATTTATTCCCTCGTCAATCTTATGGCATACTTATCATTTTCCCTAAAGCCGCTTAAGTAGATTGCAAATATGCTTCCGTTTTTGTGTGTTAGCTGTTTAAGGCTTAAGTATCATCATTATCTCTTGCAATAATTGTGATGCAAGCGTGATGCCGGACGCCAGCCAATGTTATTAGCCTGCTAAATGCACTCGGCGCTTTTTCTTACACACACGACCAATATTTAATCAATGGGTTTTCTCCGGTTATCGTCAGTTAATCCTGACAGCTCGTTATTCCGTCCCTGTCTTCTGTGTAGCTACATTTTTCTATATTAACGTTAGTTCATTCCGTATTTGCTCATTTTGTGCATTTTGAACATTTTATGTTTTCATCTTTTTAATTTGTTTGTTTTCTACTTCCGTGCGGATTGTTGTGCAGTCTGTTATGGTTTCTTGAGCATACCTGTTGTTTTTTGTAATTTTCATCGTTTTGTGTGGCGACATGTCATTTGTTACAGCTCGATAAATAAAAAAGCTATAAAATGTCCTCTTCATGTGTACAAAGCTATAAAATGTCTTCTTCATTGGTACGTGTTTCTTTGTTGAATGACATTTCGCAGTTTATACGTAAAGGAAATCAAGACAGAGCAAGAAGCTAATCATAAGGATATGACAATTCTGCCGGTATATTCCAGAAAAGAATAAACAGCTGCCTCTATTACAGCTATCACTTACCGCAATCATTGCTTATTTTTTTGTCAGTTGATTGATGTTGATTTTTCTAATGTGTATTTCGCAGCTGAAGCTGTAATTTAAAAAAATAAGCGTTTCCAAAATAATTTGTTAGCTATTTTCACAACCGGGAGGCCACCTAGCATTAACATTATGTTCCAGATATTTGCCTGCTTATGATTAGAAAGGCTATGGAACATAGCCAGACCAAGCTGGATGTGATTCATAAATTCCTGCTTTCTATTAAAACTGGGTCTATGGGGCGCACGCAGCAGGAAAGGGAAAAGGGCACCGCTGTTGAAAGTGAAGTGCCTCGCAAATTTAAACGC
>JAQGAU010001632.1:0-18339 GCA_034698045.1 Paramacrobiotus richtersi | reverse complement strand
AGGAGACCGCTTTTGAATTGAGCAAGGAGTTCCAGTATCCCGCTAAAAACCGCGGAGAGGGAGTTATCATTACGGTAAACAAATTTTTACATTTGCCTAAATATTGTTCCACAAGACTGCACAGCATGGCAGGATAAAACTGAAGCATATTTAACTAAAATTGCAAATGAATATTTTAACTAGTTAGAAAATTTTAAGATTACTTATTAAACAAATTTGACATAGCACAGATGCACAAGACTAATTACATACTTACACTTTACATAATTAATACATAATAACACATAGATACCTAATAATACATAATAATAATAATATTATTATTAATATAATACTATATAATTATAAATATGATTACATTCTAATCGCACTGAATAAGGCCATATGGGCTGTTTTGAATGTGTGCAATATGACAAATCTCACGTTTTTGTATAGCAACGCTACGACTGGAACGAACCCACCCGCACAATCCGATCAACGGTTCACACCACGGAAGGATTTGATTTTACGGAAGATTACGTCTTTGCTCCTGACTACCAGTCCGCCGAACTAGTCCGCACGTCTCCCAGTGTCCGGTCCCGTACCTCACTGCAGCGCGTTGCTTAATGCACGATGATGATGATGATCACTTATCTGCTGCAAATTAGTCTATTTACTTGATATGTAAACTGCATTTTTATCAGAGTAATATTTTGATATCAACTGAAACCCAAAATTCACATCCGACCTCGTGCTCGCAAATTTTAATAGCCTCTTATATTCGGGGGAAATGCATATTTGTGTGGCGTTCGTGTCAGAAAAGTTTAGAGGATGATAAAATAATTCCGCTACTACGTCGCGTTGGACGTAGTGTAATGGCTCTGGCTGCGATAATCCTCCCAGAACAACAGCCGATATCGATGCAGTAGAATATACCATGAACTGCGATTATTGCGACGAAAGATTAACTATGTGTTTTTAATTTTAACTTAAGCGTTTAGCGCTAAAACATGTAAGTTAAAATTAAAAATACATTGAAATCGTTAGCGGTTTTAATGG
Organism: Paramacrobiotus richtersi; assembly: GCA_034698045.1. NCBI lineage: Eukaryota > Metazoa > Tardigrada > Eutardigrada > Parachela > Macrobiotidae > Paramacrobiotus > Paramacrobiotus richtersi. Next base: position 17,301 of record JAQGAU010001632.1, on the reverse strand, counting down.
GTACGTCAACGAAATAATACTCTGAGTTTACTGCATGACTCCTACATGGATTTTCCCGTAGTGTTTCACCATTGTCAGGCGACTCTTTTGTTACAGCCCATAAAGAGAACTGTTGGACAAATTAAACCGAAATTAACGGTGTTGACCAGCTTTGGAGCACACAAAAAATACTAAATATACGATATAAAATTGCGTATATGAAGCTTTTTGTTTACCACTTCAGGCAGAAGCAGCAGTTTCATTGTACAGAAGCGGTCTGCCAGAAACTGAATAATTACATGTAATTGTGCTTTTCAGCAAGTACACTTATAATTATATATAATGTACTGTGTGGTATTACAAGAAGTAAAGCACAATGCGCAGATCGTTATTACAATTGCACCTCACGGAGTAAACGCATTACATGTACGCATTACTCGTACAGTTTAATAGCACGAGTTCAGAAACTTAGAAGCAGATGTAGAAACTGACGAAAGTTTTGCCGACTAACATAAACACATCTGTTGTCTGTTAGGGTCCGAAAAAAAAGATTGATCTAGATCTGTTGGCGAACGTTGACTGAACGTTCTTCAGCAAACAATTAGTTCTGTAAACCATTAATAATTGCAAAGCTCAACTAATTCGTATATTATTCGATGGTGTATCCTTTCTATCCAACAAATCGAAAAACACCGAGAAATTCAATAACCCGCTAAATATTTTCCAATTTCCGCTTGTTTTTGCATTCACTTAAAAAGTCTATTATTCAGTACAGACATAAATTGCCCTCTTATTAGTAAAAGTAAAACTAACTTGTACTTTTTCGGCTGAAAAGTAAATCGACTTCATCTGCACAAATTTTCAGTTAACTGAAAAATTTTGCTCGTACCGATACAAGACACTGAACACAGTATCAATAAATATATACGGAAAAAAACAGCGTTAAAGTACTGTCATTTAGATTCAGAGTATTTCAGGTTCTGTTTAAACTTAATTATTACAATATGTAGGTGCAGTAAGCCGTCCAATTTCAAAACATCAAGGGCTATAATAACTGATCAAACAAAAAGCCGGCATCCGCAAACGGCCGCTTGCCAGCTTGTAGCGAACAGCAGATTATTGTACTGCAGTTGCGAGCTTCTAGCTTTTCTGCCATGTTTTCCTAAAAGCAAAATCTAATTGCTGGACCCTGTGTTTTAAAAAATTAAAAACGGGACGATAACAGCATGACCATCTTTCTCGCTGGTGTATAAAAAAGCTAACAGAATCTGACGGGAATTTGGCCGACATTCCAACTTGAACTGCGGCCAAAGAATCCGCATGTCGGCTAGATCTCTCCCGCCAAGCGAACCAGTCATCGCGGCACTTTGCTGGATAAGTCATTCGTTGGCGGATATATGATCTAGGTTCTGTCTGCTGTTTTCGAACCCGGATCAAATGCTTTGCATCTTCCGCTGGGAGTGTTGAAGCGTTAATCACTTCGTTGCTCACAATAATGCGGAATGCAAATGTTTTGTAGCTTTTCAACGTAGTACACAGAGCATTTCAGTTCTTACATGTATATAAAGCAATTTCGTAAATGTTCGTCGTTGATTCGGCGTGTTTAAAATCGGATAGTTAAACAAGAAATTTCTTGCCGGCAACAATGACCGATCTATTTCAGCGGGCTCTGGACTTCAAAAATAAAAAAATTATCCCACAAAAGTAAGTGACTGCCTCATCAACCGAATTTCTTGCATACCAGTTCTTTTTTTATACAGTTTATTATACATTCATTTTATTATACATTTTATACATTGTATACAGGTAGGAATAAATATAGCATAATTGTACTATAAGAGATAATCAAAGATTAATACGAAGTCAAAATCGAAGTTACAGCGATCAGTTGATCCAGTTTCATTTTCAAATAAATCCTGATGCTGTCTACCAATTTAAAATAATATCAGTTAACAACATAACAATGTATGTAACACAACATAAACATATTATCGACAAAGTAAGATAAAAACGGAAAGATGACTGTCATCGGCTTTGTTGCAGTTTACCGGAGTTGTACAATATATCCTGCGCTTACCAGTCGGATAACGAACCTAAATGGTGGATCTTCCTCAGCAGTACCCTCCTGTGTCCATTGGCTCTCAACATCTTCCTGGGAATTTGGGTGATAATCAAGCTGATTATCATCAATAGTGTTAACCGCATCAGTTCCCGTCCCACATCCCGGAATGCGGCCATCACGGATCGTGCATTACCGCGAGATCTGTTTGGGGAAGATTCCTCCAGGACGGTCAAACGCTGGGAGTTACCCTGGTCACAGAAACTGGAGAGGGAGGCCAGTAAGATCATCCTGACGCAGACGACCATTGGTCATTTGATTGTAAGGCGGCTGATTACGTAGGCTATGTATTTCGTATTGACCTTAGTAAAAATGGGTTAACATATAGGCATACACATAGGCAAGGGCCAATATATGTACGTTTACGTTTTGATTGCACGGTACACGTAAACACTAATTAAAATGAATGTTAAAGGCACTGCAAATGATGACAAACAGTTGGCACCTTTACGGAAAAGTCAGATACTGTACTACATTATAATAGAACTGAAAACTGGAGTACACTATCGCTGACAGTTCTGTGCCATATTTTTATACCAGCATAAACATATCGTTTATACGCGCGCGGTCCGGAAATCGCCAGTCAAAAACGGTTAAACTGATCGTCACATCTTAAATATGCTATACGCAGAAGAATTAGTCTTATTTTTACGTCAAGAAATATTGTGAAATATAATATGTTGAAGCAAGCACAAACGTGATGGATTACTGCTACAAGATCTACAGGCATGTCGTAGTGAATGGGCTCGTTGGCAACTCCTGGAAGCACCTGAATACGTGATGTTTAACTGATTATTAATGCGAAACCATTCTAAAATATTTTTTTTGTACTTCCCGACTAGTACAAATTATCTCATTTTTATTCTACCCAACTTCATTTTTGTATACAAGTACCAGTGAATCAGTGATGTAGGTGATCAGTAAATTAAACCCTCGGATGTCGGATAACTCCTTACATACTGCATATAAGCCGTTTAATGAAAAGAGATATTCGAGACTGACGACAAACTGGATGATCTTATAATTAAACCATGGTGAAATTTACTGAGCCAATCTCAAATATTTTCTTCATCTCGCTTAATTTTACAATCACTAAGTCACGATAAAGTGTAAAAAAATGTTTCACTTAGCTTCAATACAATTTTCTGACGGTAAAATCTTGGTTTCAGACTGTTGTGGCATTTGTCGTTGCAATGGTTTCCTTTGGGATTTACGTGCTCGAAGTATCAGAGTAAGTGCTAGTACAAACAATATATTCATCCCTCATAACTACTAATTTCATGCGTTTTAAATTGTATTTTAACTTCCGACTTGGAGCGTTACATAATAAAAAACCATAAACTTGATGCAAAACACCCTTTTCCACGTCTGTCTTTGGCATAAAATGTAATATGCTCTGCATTATTAGTTTTGTTCCCTCATTGGAAATCTGCCGTCCATGGAAAGAGATGCTGACATGGCAGATCGATTTGGGGTGCAACATATTTTTTCTCGTTTTATTTATAATGCGAGTAAGTTTCAGCGCATAATTACACAGAAACATGAATTATGCTGGACTTTACTAACGCACATTTTGTTGTCAGTATATGGCATCGAGTCGGAAAGGTCTTTTCCTTCTGGAATTGTACAGTATTGTGGATTATTGTACCATTCCACCGGCGTTTGTTGCACTGGTTTTGAACCGGAACTGGTCAGGTAAAAAGAGAATATCATTGGTCACTTTAAGCAATTATTAATATTGTGAACAATTAATTTTAAATAATTATGAATAATTATTAGCATAAGTATCAAACCACGCCTGTAATACGATATTAAAATTCTTATTTTTAGGACTACGTTTTATGCGTGTGTTGTACATTTTCTCCATTCCCGACGTGATGCAGTATATTGGTTTGTTAAAAACCCGGCTGGAGATTCGAGCGGCTCATTTGATTTGCCGGCTACTTGGCACGGTATTTGTTGGCAGTGGCATTTTTCACTTGGTGGGTCATCATTACCGCACGGTCGACGCTGACAGGATTATTAATTATGATTGGCTATTTTCAGCTGGAGAATTGGGCAGTCGTTGATCCCGTCGACGACCACTCATACCCCAAGTTTGTTTATTACACCATCATCACCATATCCACCGTCGGTTATGGAGATATTTATCCCAAGACCGGCTGGGGCAGAGCGTTTGCTTGCCTCTTTATCATGGGTGCTTTGGTAAATAAATAAATAAACAAAAAATAAATGAAAGAAAAAAGACAAATTAGGTAAATAAAAAACTAAAAAAATAATCGATGTTAATATAAATAGTGTAATAAACGAAAATAAAGCTCTAAATAATTAGTTCAAAAATACTTTCGATCTTCTTGTTAAAACAGGAGAAGACCGGTAGAAGACTAACAAACGGCAACCAATAATAAATATGCTAATAATAATAATAAAAAACAATTCATGATCAGTCAACCATATATAATCATGCGAACACGGATTAAGAAAACAGTTATCATATATGGAAAAATGGCAACGCATTAATGTTGAATAAAAGTTCTGTAAAAACAAGATCAAGAAAATAAAAGCCAGACAGCGATGTATGTAAAATAAATAAGAATTATTTCACAAAATTTTATGTTTCATCCCTGGGTTTAGGGATTATTTGCATCATCTATCCCGGATATTGTATCCATGTTAACGGCGCGTTTCCAGTACGGTGGAGAATTTAAAAAGGAGCGTGGCACCCAGTAAGTGGATGTTTTTTCTGCTTTTAATTTACTAACCTAAACAGCTCCCTTGACGATAGTCTAACTAAATCATTTGATTTTCCAGCCATGTTATCGTTTGCGGACATATAACGTACGGCGCCGCTCATCGATTTCTGGAGAATTTTTTCCACTCGCACAATCAGACCAACAACCTCAGCGTTTTGTTTATTAGTCAGTAAGTGTTACTCCGTCCAAATTCTAAGATCTTACGAATAAAAGATGGGAAAGCCGTTGATTTGTGATATAATTACATATATGCAAGTATGAGTGTTCAAAAAATAAAACATAATAATTCTTTTTGGTTACAAAAGCAACTAATATTATTATAAGATGTACTTTTTGGATATGCATATTTCTGGCCATTCCATTTATTATTCCTAGATGTAGCTTTATTAGTTAAAACCGACAACCCAGGTTAAAATAATCAACAGTTTTGAACTACATATACATATCTGTACAAAGCGCCGCCCACTCTTCCGGCGCATTTCGATCGCTTCCGAGCGGTATTATTAACGATGTTGATGTCGTGATGATTTATTTATTCAAACGTCTCCTGGTGTTTATTTTTAGCGAAAATCCCGACTTGGAAATGGAAGCACTGCTCAAGCGCAATTTCACGCATGTCGAATACTTACAAGGTGATGTGCTCAACGGCAGTGATCTGCGGCGTGCGGCTGTCAAAGATGCTTTGGCCTGTCTTGTTATCGTAAGAAATTAAATTTGCTAATTTCTGTTTATGAAGTTTAACAAGTTCTGGTCTTTACAGTGTGAAATAAATGATTTTACAGGCCGATAAAAAACCCGAAAACAGCCATGTGGAAGATGCTACGAATGTGATGAGGGTTATCTCCATGAAAACTGCCTATCCAGCTGCGCGGATAATTGTCCAAATACATCATACGAACAACCTTGTAATGCACTGCAAAGCACAACGACGTGTTTCCAGTTATTTACTTATTATACATTTTTCAAAAATATTAATAAAAATATTTTTAAAATATTAATAAAAAAATATTTGAATAAATAAATCGTACAGTAACAATTTAATGCAATTTCTTATAACCGGTGCTTACAATTTTTATGTATGGTAAAATTATGATCCAGACTTGTGTAAACTACGTTATAGAATCGTTAAAGTGATAGGCATCCTAAAAGAGCACGCCCTCTAATAACTACGCATAATAAATGCATAAACTAAGTCTGTGCGAATAATACAGTAATAATCGCAATTTCATGACTGCTGGGTTATACAGGTCCATCTGACCAACTTACCGACCTGGAGTACGTTACGTGGAGATGTCGCTGTTTGTTTGGCGGAATTAAAGATGGGCTTATTAGCGGAAAGCTGTCTAGCACCCGGCTTTTCCACCTTGGTATCGAATTTAATGCAGTCGTATTCAACAGTCACCCCTACCTCCAAAAACACCAAGGGGAACAAGAATGCAAGGGTTACGAGAATCCCACTCCTATCAAAAGCACCACCTCCCAATGCGGTAATTAACAGTATAATATATTTTTTACGCATAACTACGTTTTTATACAGACATTTTATACACACATTATACAAAACGTTTCTTATAAACATATTTTTATACATACACAGTATAGCACATTTTTATTTCCTATTTTTATGTATCTTTTTTGTACCACAGTTTTCTTGAATTTCCGCAGTTCCTCAGTTTAAACCTAATACTAGGAAATTTTGTAGGAGCTGAGTCCGATCGACCTTTACATCAACGGCTGTTCAATGTATATCGTATTCCAGCGATTTAGCGAATTTTTCCTGAACATGAATTTCACCAATGCGGCGCGGTAAGATATCAATCGTAAATCATATTCTATGGTAGAAACGGAGATCTACACATTTCGGAATGTTGTTATGCAAGTAACTGTTATTTTTACAGACATTGCTATTCTTATTTGGATTTACTGCTTATCGGATTATTTGAGCGCCCGACTTGTTCTGATTTCGTAACGGGATTAGGAGGTATCCTCATTAATCCTAGTACGACAGCTATTACCGGAAGTCACGTTGGTGTGTTTCTGGCCAGAACGGCAGACGACGCCGCGAGGTATCTACATAAGAAAAAATGTTACATCTTATGCAAATCTGCAGAAAAGCATATTACTGTTTATAAATGATAAGACCAAAGCAAACCCCGAACAGCAAAATAGATCATTGTAGGCAAAACAGTAACACATTATGCTGCTCACAAATTATTACATGTAGGATGTGCAGATATGTACAGATACATGTGCAAAGTGGTTTTTCCTTATGGATATTGTTTATGGTCGTAATTCTAACCAAACTATGTTTTGTACATTTTTGCTATCTTTTTTGAGTTTTCGGCAAAATATCTGCAGTTTATATTACTTACTTTTATTTTATTTTATAGCATTTATTTTTATGTTATTTTATTTGATACTTTGCATCCACAGGGCATGGTTTTATTGCAAAGACTGTCACACAGGCGTGAAGTCCCCTGCAGAGGTGAAATTTTGTGGTTGCGAATCACGTAAGTCGACATAATACGATCCCGCTCGCTGAACTACACTGTACGTACACTTATGCGCATTATTATACCGCTGCTTTCGCACTCCAGGACGGGTAGATAAAATCCTTATCCAAGAGCAAAATCCTATCCGGAAATTCTGGTTAAACTGCCAAAAAGGTGACATCAGCAGCAGTGATTCCAGCGATAAAAACCGTTTATCGTTTGTTAAGAACAAATCTGGAAACAAATCTGGATACGAGCGACAGCTACGAGCGTTCAATCTGCGGTACGTAACGTATCTACGTAAATTTGGTTTTGCTGTGTTTTATTATCCAGAATACGATAACCTACAATTGCAGTACAGGATTTCACATTACGACCCTATCAGTAAAATTAATAAAAACCAACTGCAAGCGGTTGGCTTTTACTCACAAGAAAATTTCTTTTATATCGACCCAAAAAGAGCATATTGTTTTTACCTGCATTATTCCTGTATTGCACAGAAAGGGTAAACGGTCCACCGGCCTTACGACGGATGCTCTTACTATGCTTTATGACAATGTTGGGAAAAGCCACTGGATTCCGGCAAGACGATTCGAGGATGCGGTTCTGGTAAATAACATGTGATATGAAAAGGAACATTACTACTCTGAAAATGTATCTACATAAGCATATATAACCTGCACGAGATCAATTCATACACGTTTTTCTTGGCAAATAATTTTTTCCCCTGTCTTTCATTTGTTAGATGCAGGTATTCCGTATTAGATACCAGTGTTTATTTCTTTATCATGCAGTGGAATTTTTTTTATTATGTATATTTTTCGTACCCTTTAAATTTGTACTAGGAAAGTGCACCCGCTCGTAGCGGGCACTGGATGACCGAAGCGAAGACGATTTGTATAATACGCGCACGATTTATTAATTTATAATACCATTATTTATTATGAAGAATTAATAATAAAAATAGATAATAATAGTGACCGACTAACGGAATGACACACAGACATTGAGATCCACTTGAGCTGAGTATAGAGGACCTTCGATTTGCTTCGGTCGACAAATTGAATAAACGAATTAACAAGATTATCGTACTTATTGTGGTGATGAACGTAAAACTAACACGCATGTGAAATCTACAGGATATTAAAAACGCCGGAAGTCGTCAGTTTCAAGACCACATTGTCCTGTGTATATTTGCCGAACCGGATGCTGGATCCCTTGGACTGGCACAGTTCGTGATCCCGCTCAGGTCGGCCGGTATACCGGAGCGTAAACTGAAAAATATCATTATTTTCGGTAATCTGGACTATCTGGAGAAGGAATGGCATAAGGAATGGGCGCTACGACATTTTCCAAAAATTACTCTCATAAAGGTATGCTTTGCGTCTAAATTTTGTTTTTGGGGCTTTTAGCATGTCGTTAATTCCCGCTTCACATGCGGTAGATGACGCATGTTGCTAAATCTATTTGATTTTTCCTGTTCATTGTGAATTTCTGCATGCTAAAGTGAATCTAGATAAAGATTTTTGCAGACAGTTTAATTCTTTTCTTATTCGAAGGACAATCTTTTCTCAAATCTTTTTCGATAACTTCATAAAAAGTTCCAGTTCAGTTCTTTCTTCGTTAAGTTGTGGATTTTGCATCAGCAGATCGATATTTGTTTTAACTGTAATTCGAAATCGCTTCGGTTGAAGCAAAACCAGCTTTAAAAGGTTTAACTTTTTAGCAGTCACGTAAAAGTTTATATTGAATGTAATTGATTTGACAGGGAAATCCGCTAGATAGGATGGATTTGGAAGCCATCTCCATCAAGACCTGCGACGTTTGTCTGGTGATATCATCGAAAACCGGGCATAGCAAGGATGAAATTGTTGATGACCAGGAAGTTATATTAGCCACGCTAAATCTGCAGGCGATGGATTTTGAGGAAAATTTCTCCGATACCGATGAACATACCATACCGGTGGCTAACCGGTCCATTAAAGTAGTGTCCAGTTTAGGTAACAATTATTAGTCGGTTCCTAAAAAAATCACGACATCAAAAAATAAATAATAGTCGGCGCATGCTGTTAATTAACATCAAAGTAGCAGTGTTTTATATAAAATAAATTAGTAAATTTAGTAAATTATAAATTTATAGCTTTAATTAATTAAATTAAAATACATAGTAGAAATTTGGTTAATTATATGTACTGAGCTCAATATGGATAATCAGATAAGAAATATAAATAACCAGATCAAAATATACATTATTATACAGTTACCGCATCCCTATTGAAAAAAATAAGTATATGCTCATTCGATATTCTGTTTCAGAACATGACGATAATGTAAAGTTTTTGGAATGTGAACGTGAGGATAACTCTCCCAATTTCCTGTCCGAATCATTCGTTTCCGGTGCGGTGTTCATGGATACAGTACTGGATTCCCTGATGATTACGGTGATAACACAATCTTCATCCAGTACTTCCAACAAGAAATTAAGCAATATCTGTTTTTTTATAGACATTCTTCGACCCTTTATCGATTTCGGTCATCCACGCTATGATCTTCGGATCGTCGCAGTTACAACCGGAAAGCGGTAGTCCAGACAAAGACAACCGTGCCCAGTTCTCCACACCCATTATACCACCGTCATTCTTGAAAATCATTCATTTAAGCAAACCGAAATACGCTAAACATGCGGTAAGTGGAAAAAAACAATTAATCAAAGATCTGGAAAATATAACAATATTATATGCCTAATTTTGTTGGAAGAAATTTAGCTTACAAAGATTGAAAGTGGTACGCAAACTGTATATGTAGATGTGGACTGCTTGACATTAATTTGTTATATCAAAGATATGATCATGAAAAAGTTTAATGAAAAATGAATTAGGTTATAAAATTAGCAAATCAAAGAGCATTAATGGTATGAATTCATTCAGATTGTTCGTCGCAATAAAAACTTTTGTTCTAAAGAACACCACCTACAAGGACTTCGTATACAATGGTTTCACCCAAGGCCTGGTGTGCCTGGGCATTTCCCGACGAATCTGGCCGGATGCGGCACCACCCCAGAATATGAAGCGCTGCATCATCACCCATCCGTCAAGCGATCTGATTCTCCTACCCGACGATGCGGTCTTCGTTTACGCGCCCACGCATCTCCCAGTTCGTACCCGTAGTCCGGCGGAAGCGAGAAAGTTTCTCGATCCGGTTGACGAACTCGATATGTTGTCGAAAGATTTGAAAGAGAAAATGGGACAATATAGAAATTCTCAACAGAGTATTGCTCAACCTCAAAATGCAACGGCAAGAAATCCCTACAACAGTATACCGCGTAAATCCTCATGAGACTCTTTCGCGGCTCGTATATTTTTGCTCGTTTCGTTGATTACAGTTGCGTTCTCATGTGACCTTTTTTCGGATTGTTGTGTAACATTGCTCATGCAGTTTTTCGATTTCAAATGTGAACGTTGTAACAGTGCGAAAGTAGAAAACTCATACAGTATTAGTATTACGAACCGTCGAATAACAACAAAAAACAAAACATAGCACTCACGAAACTGGAGCCCACATCAAAAGGTCACTGTTTTGAAACGTGGCATTCGCCTGATCGCATCCAGGTTCGAATTTTCAAGGATGCTTTGCGCTAACATCTCACAACAAAACTGTCAGTTTATTTGTTATATACAACATGCAATAATTCGTAGTTAGCATTGCTATTGACTTCTGCTCAATGGAACGACCCTTTTTCTCTAAGTGGAACGACCCGAAACGTTCACAATTCATACAACAAAAAAGCAAGCAAACTCTTCTGTGCAGTTTTCTGGTGCGCGAATCTTGCTGGTTCCTGTGAGAAACTGTGATTTGTATTGCTATGAGAAAAGGGATACATTGGTATTGGGTCACTCTATTGTGTATCTATGATGGACGTCACATTTGTAAAATAACAAATTTTTCTGACAGCGATCAACAAAGCAAACCGAGTTAACAATTAAACTGTCTAAATCATCCCCCAATGTTCTACACAAGGCGCACATCAGCTGCATAAGATTCCCTTTGAGACCCGTTTTGTAGCGTAAATTAGCGACAAAGAGAGTTAAAACAATATACGTGAAAACCCGGGAGTTTAACAGAATATCGTGGCAAAATTGGAACAACTCAGTCATGAAACTGAATTCTATTGATAAAAATAGTTCAGAACAACGGAAATGCCGTACATCAAAGTCACCAAGTTGACGCGATATATATCTCACTGGTAAACTTCCAAACCGCTCCGGATCGTTTCCGTATCAGCTAGAATATCCCGCAGAATCGTGTTGAACATCTCCTCATCCGTGGCCGCTACCATGTTGGCACTGCTGAAAACCACAACTTTGTGAACAATTTGTTCCAACGCAGCATGATAAACAGAACACATAAAAAAAAGCTTCATTTGCGTATAATATAATGTATGCATACAGCTGACGACACAGGCCAAGCCGTTTTACCGCCCAATCCACTAGCCACCGTTCTACGATTTTCCACATAAGTGAAGGTTACAATATACCAGTAGTCAGCGTTGTTTTAACACTGGCTGAATCAGCGTTCTACAAAGCTTTATAAAGCACAGCATGCGGGAGGAAAACTTGTAAAATATAACCTTATATCTTTACAGAAACAATAGCATTACGCAGAATTATCCAATATAATTGCATTTTTGAATGTACACCTGGGCATTGAGGATAAATGAAACCTCTGCATAACATATTGTACGGTATTTCAAGCTAACTAGAGATGCAATATATTCACTAACGCCGTATTCTGACGTACCCAAGTATCTGTGCACCCGGCAGCACTATCCCACCGAATCCGCCCTGCTCCACATTTCCGGCCGCTCCCAAGCCAACCACCGGCATCCGCGAGCCACCTCCCGTACCCATTTGCGGGATAGTGATGATAATGGGGTAATCCACTCCCGGCGGCCGAATATGGTACTCGTATGAACCGGTATAGTTGAATCCAGATGTGCACGACAGAAACGGATCCGTCACGTTACTAGCGGACGGTTCCAAGGTGTTATCGTTGTCCGAAGAAGTGCTGGACGCTTGGTACGAGGAATCATCGCTGATCGGGCTGGTGGGCATGGTGTTCATTCCGCTATCTTCGTGGAGCATGTTCGAGGTCACCGAACTGCAGGTCGAGGCCAGACGGGACCGGAAGCCGTCGGTCGTTTCGTTGTGCACTGTTCAAAAAAGCTGTGATTTATCAGGACTTTGACAGACTGCATCAGCACAACTTTTCAACGGCATTTTAACGGTTTTCTGTTCTGTCCAGTATTTGGTCGCCGTTCAAAGCTTTTTTCTTCTTAATTTTATAGAAAAGCGCCATTATGCTGGTCGACATAGCTGAGACAATAATTATTATCTTTCAAAACTCGTTTACGTACGTTTCCCCAAAAAAATCGTATTAGCTAGTTTATCTTGAAAAAATGCCTTACCTGGTGTGTAGAGAAAGGGATACGGCTCGCTGGTTTTACTCTTGTTCTTCACGACAATGTTGACGTTGACCGGTTGCGTGATGTCCAAATCCTTGTAAGCTGGCAGCCTGGTGACTAGATGGACGGTATGGAAGTACTCTTTCACCACTTCTACTTCGCCCTCCCATATAACGTCATTCGCTGCGAAAGATTATAACTTACGTTGACCAAGGGAAGTGGCTAACAATTAATCGATACAAATTGCAAAAAAAGTGGCTATGTTTCTCGCCCTAAAAACATAAACTACAAGGTCAAAACCATTACAATACGGCGCGATTGAGATGACTGTAAGAATTCAATTAAGATTATTTCGCACAGAGTAGGTACAGACTCACTTTCATTTGTCTCCGTGAGGAAAATTTTGGTTTCGTCTTTGATAAAATTGCGTCCAATAATGATCATTTCAATTTCACCCGTTACCGGACAAGATTTGTGCGATGTGCGGTGCACTTCCGGCATTCCCGGGGACGGTGCTATAATCAAACAGAATTCTTCATATGGACTGTAAATAAACAGGTTAAAGCCGCTGCGGATTATTGTAAACATTAACAAAACTGCAAAAAATTCCATATTAGTTCAAGCCGTTGGACAACATACAGTGCGCGGCCGTTGGACAACATACAATGCGCGTAACACAGAAATAACCGTCAAAATCGTAGTGCGCTGGCTCGTTTGCATTGGCTCATAATGGCGCTTACAATAGTCTCATTAACTGAATACTGATTATCTTAAAAATACGAATTCGTACAGTTTTTGCTAAAAGCTAAAACTAATTACGAAAAAGCTAACAATAGTTTTCAATCGAAGATAAATTTATAATATATGCCAAAAAATTTCTCTCTAGGTAGATAAACAGATCTAAACAGTTATAATTTACAGACGTGGACTTACTGCAACAGACAGATGTGGACACAACCTGCAGTGTCCGCACAGTGCCTTTGTCGCCCGGCACAACCGCCCGAAAAGCAATACGTATTTGCGGAGATTTCTTCTTCTTGCGCATGTCCAATTCCGTCCCTTGGTCCAAATCGGCATTGCGTAGTTTTAAAATACCCAAACAATCCATGCTGCAAAGAAAGAAAAAGCAACTGCAATTAAATTATCACAGTTACTGAATTAGTGTACAGCAAAACAAACCGATTTTCAAGAACCACATCACAAACAAAAATAAAAGCTAAGATTAAAAAAAATAAAATACAGCTAACAATAATAAAAGCATAATATTCGTATAACATAAAAGGATACTAATAAAATTAAATAAAAAAGAGAATCGAAGTAGAAGGTCACGCACCGTTATTTCAAACATCGCGCTCGTCGAAGAGAGTTTCATAAATAACATACTTGACCATCCAGTTATTTTCCGGCACAATGTCCATCTCCAGGACGGTGGTCTTCTCCACCATTTGCTCTCGACACGGTGTGCAGTGTTTTCCGCCCACGCGGCACGCTCTGTACAGGTGATGCGGGCGCACCTTGCCCGCTTCGGTGATAATGAAGACTTGCAGTACGGCGCGCGCCGGGCCTGTGTAGCCCTTTAACTGCACATAATACTCGAGATTATTCGCTTTCAAAATGGTACAACATAACAACATAAGGGAGAAGTAAATTCGTTGTCAGTCAGACTCTCACCTGGACGGCCGGGCACGTATTACCGCTGCGGTCTTTGATGCAGCCCCGACTGCCTTCCTTTTGGTAGCGGGCGCGATGATGCCCTTCCGGTTGGCGGACAATCACCAATTCCAGACCGCCTGTGCGTGATGGATGAGCTTTTGTTAGCGGAGAAACTCTACAATAAGCCAACGCTATCAATTTTATTCTATCGCACCCACCGTAAAATGTTAATCCATATAAGAATACATTCTGAATCAGTGAATTATAAATAAATTAAAATTATTTAATTAAAAACAAAATAAGTAAAACTAAAATATAATAAATCAAATTATCTCGTGAGTAGACGAAATTTGTTACAACATAAATATTATTTGCGTCTGTATGTATATATGAGGCCGTTATTGTACGATACCGATACCGATAACGTGAACATAATGAACTGATGGAATCGTGTTGTGCAGTACGAGTATAGTCTTTGGCCGATATGTACCATAATCTCAAATGGTCACCTACGCGGTCAACGCCGGCGGAGCCATTTTGACGGGATCCACTTCCACGGTATCCTCGCCACTCGTTGCTTCGTCCAGCTGCAGCTGCTGGACATAGCGCCGCGCCTTGCTCACCCCCTCGGGACTGCTACAGCGTCGCTTGATGGTTGAGCGGGACTCGGTCGATGCAGCCGACACGGTCGACGCCTCCGAACACCCGGAATCCGTCGAATCCCATGTGTTGAACCGGGGACGCATGTCGACCTCCATGGCGTGGTCCTCTGTCAATGGAAACGACGATTTACTGCTGCTGGATGCCATTGTGTTTGGTCAACGAGATATCCCGGGTTACAGTACAACCATGAGCTACGCCGCTACAACCTCCACACAGTCGCCGCTCTACAACGGCAACAGTTGCAAGCACGGGCAGAATCGAGAACCTTTTCCAGCATGAGATTCATCTACTTACCTCAAGTGTAGATTTTTGTCGAAAGTGCGATTTAGACCGAATTAGTTGTGGCAGACATAGGAACGGTCGCGCAAGATAATGGCCTATATCTGTACTGGACAGTTTCTAGATAATTCTGGATAATCTTCGCGTATGTAGAAGATACAGTATGTGCCAGACTGTACTAGCCAAATGCAGAGACAACGCTACGATATCTCACGCCGGGTTATGTTACTGAGAAACAGCTGTTAACGCGGTAACTCCGAGAATTTGCGTAGCGTAACGCAGCTGTAAAGTGTAAACGAGATATTTCGCGAAGTTTCCGGGAAGAGCATTGTACCAGCGTGGCTGTCCGTCTAGCAGCAAGAGCCGCGCCCACGATCACCCAACGAACAAATCAGAATTGCCCAGGGCTCAGGACGTTAGTGGTTGGGTATCTCACGGTAGGCGGATCGATCTCTCCGTAGTTGTGGTAAATACCACAGTACGGCGGTCTTTTTGTTGTACCGTCCTGCGTTGACACAACGCAGAAATCAAGTACCGTATGTTGTCTCTCTTAGGTGGAACCGGAAACCATGCGGTTTCTGCGTGCACACGGATGGTGGATCACAACAAGTTAGTGGAATTTCCCCGAAAGGCCGAAACGCTATTTACCGGCTCGCGGTGACCTGATGCGTTAAGGCCGGTACGTTAGTCCGACGCAACCGCAATAAAGAATCATTACTTGTGATTCATGAAAGTTAATGGGGACATTTGCAAATATAAAAAGCCGACGCTGACTGATCACAGAATTAATCAGTTTCTGTTTAATTACACCAACATATACAAAAGGCTTCGAATTGCTGTAAAATGTAATAAGTGCTGCATTTCGGATTTATCTGGCGGGTTGGGCTGGCATTGTGAGAATTAACGAGCGATTTTTACAAAATGCCGTAATTTGTTAATTGTAACATCTGATGCTGTTTGATAATCGTAAATTTCGAGCATTACTGTAGTCTTCCGGTACAACTGCGCACCGATCTGCTTAAAATTAGCATTACGAGTACATAAAATTATGTACAAAGACGGCGAATTGAAAACAAGCGCAGTTAGCTTCTTTCATCCATATTTTTTATCGAATATCAAATATTTTTTCAGTACGCCAGCTGCGTCTGTAGAAGTACAATCGTAAACATACACTTCCGACACTTCTTAATCGGCCATGCTTCGAAATATCTATTTTTCCAGTGTTTAAATTCGCCACTACAACCAGCAACACAAGATCAACAAAAAAAGTCGAATACGCAAAAAGCGCCAAACCGGTTCGGTAAATGAATCTTGCCCGTCAACACAATCCTTTCCATCAAGGCGATGATAAAGAAATTGAAAGCCACAAGGAACATGACTAGAATACCGTAGTGAATTAAGGACTGGAACTCAACGTAATTTGCGATTTCTCCGATAAAAGCAAATGACGACTTGCAGAATTACGGGCCAAAGGATAGCAATAAGGAATGTAACAGCCGGGTACTGGCGAAATCTTTCCTCCATTAGGTGGAAATAACGACCAATCAAACGCAGAAATGCATTCTGTAAAAGTCACCAACGTCAATGTAATTTGCATGCATGCCACAATACTATTCTAAATGTGATATAACCCTTAAGGCACATAATTATAAATATGAAAAGTTTCAAAAGGAGGCAAGTTCTTCAACCATGAAAAAAGAATGAGCTTCACCGATCGCTACACAATAATTTCGGAAGTATGTTTCCCGTGTTCCAGCATATATCCTTTAAATACTGTGAGTTTCATTTGCTTGCAGACTCAAAGTTATTTTAATTCGGCCTTATCTTTTAGGAAATCGCTATAGGCACCCCCTTTCACCCCCGTTTACTATAGGCACCCCTTTTCGCACCCCGTTTGCTATA
>JAQGAU010001631.1:0-18340 GCA_034698045.1 Paramacrobiotus richtersi | reverse complement strand
GGACGAAAAGACGTCGATTGTCGTCTCGCAAGCTGAAATCGGAAAAACTTTCTCATTCAGAATTGTCTTCCAAAGTTTTTTCATTGTCGGATGAATAGCTCAGTGGACAAAGGGGCCAGAAAGGATCGCGGCACACCATTGTGTAGATGATTCTTTTGCGCATGCAGACAAACTATACGGGCGATTATCTGCCACATAGCAGATGCAAAAAACAACTTCTTCCCGACCCACTTTCGGCTACTAGCTGTCGTCTTAACCGTTGGTGATGCGGAGACAGTCGATAGTTAAATTCGTGCAAAGTTGACAGAAAACAATACGATCGAGTCATTATATGTCCCGTTTTTGTTCTGCGGAGTACAACATTCTGAATAAAAAAAACTGCAGCGAACTTATGATTCAGCAGGTAAAAAACAGACGCCACAAGTGTTTATCAGGAACAGCCCGAAAATGCAAATAATCATAGTAGAAAAGAGATGACCGGAATCCTATAATAGATGCATGGGTTTATTATCGCATGATCTCGTGTTACACGAATATAGTGCCCGAATCCCGAATCTACAAACCCGCCATGTTCTGAAAATATGGTGAAAATGAAAAACGATAACAGTAACGATTCTTGTCTAGCTTCCGACATAGATTACACACGTAAATCCGTGGTGAAGCTGATGCAAAAATAAATAGTACACTTCTGCGGCGAAGGGTCTTCACATATCTTTCTTTCTCGGTCTTCCCCGTTTCTTGCCAACCGAACCAGTTCCCACATTTTATGGATATTTTTCAGTTTTCTTCGTTTTCCCTTGATTCTGTCCATTCTTGTTTGGAAAATAGTCAGACACGCTTTTCTTCTACGCCGGTTTCTTGGCCGTTACCACGCTCAAATCCTCTGAGCTATTCATCTTCTTCAACGCATTCCGGACGCGTTTGCTCGCCATAAATGTACTGTAATATTGGTTTTCGTAACAAAACCTGAATTTGAACGATCGCTTTGTGACAATGTTAACAAGGTTGCCCGAGCTGAAGGCCTCGTCGCCGGAAGTAATATAAAGTGTCGTCTTAAAATTAGCGTAGCGAGGTGAAACTTTACATATGAGGTGATGTGTTATTCGTTTGACGCAATTATAAAATGCTGCTTAACTAGGTAGTTTTTTTGAACTAATCTTATGACAATATTCTACAGAAAATAGCTTATCTGACCAGAACAAACAGCTGAAGAAAACCACTGAAAGAAAAGACTTTCGAGTAAACTCGCTAATATTGGAACGCGAGTGTCTTTCGATCCCCTAAACCAAGCCTCGGCACACCATAACTCAAGAGGCCACTGGCCTCAGGATAGCAGAACAATTTTGGATTTGTGAGCGTCATGATTTGTCACTTTGACATTCTGGCATTTTCCGCACTTCCAGAGGCTGACACCTGCATATTCGTTTTTAAGCTTCCTTTTTCTCGAACTTCTTACACTTTTTACATCAGTGCGACCAGCATCCAGTGTTCCCAATGGCTGCTGTAGCTAGTGCTGACCCTGCGTACAGCGATGAATGCGGAATGCAGGATCTCCCGGCCGAGCTCAAACGGGAAATCTGCGGTTATTTGGAGGTCCACGACCAGCTAGCCTTGAAGAAGTAAGCGATTAATTAGCTTTAAGCCTAATGGCAAACATGTCGGAGACTTTCGATGTTGAGAAAAGCGGCAGTGCATCGTCAGAGACTCAGGATTTTGAAATTAGACCAGAACGAGAATGTGTGAACAGTGAACACAGATTTGTGGGACGATTGATTTAATCAGCTGATCGACTTGTTTACGACTTAAATGGCTATCAGTTATAAATTCTCCATATTTCAGGGTGTGCAAGCGGTGGCGATCAGATCTTTCTGGGAAATATTTGTCAAGATATGTTGATATGGATATTTGGAAAATGCCCGAGCAATCCGAAAAGCCTGTTTCTACACCCGGACGCGAGCATAATGCAAAGCAGCGTGACGCTTATTTGACGGTATCCGAGCATCGCCTGGAACATGCGTTGAATCTGCATCTCCAAAAGAACACCAAGATTCTGATTCTGCGACACGTGGCGTTTGAGCGAAATCAGTTCGGCATTGTGGCGAAAGTGATCAAGGAAACAGGGGCGGATCTGATCCAGCTAATGCTAAAGGACTGCACGGAGGAGGAAGGATGCTCGGCCTATTGGACACAGAAACCCACTGTGTGCATGAACGACTTAATCTCTGCCGCCGCCCGACTGATTCTGGACAACTACACGATGCGGAATGTACTGAGTGGGGTGCATGGGGTGCCTGCTAGTATGGTGGCCATTATGCTTGGCGGTAACAGTTTTCACTATCTGCCGATTATTCTGCCCCGTCTTGTGTTTGACCGCAACAAGCCACTCCCTCAGCACTACCATTCGTTCATTATGGCGTTGGAAGCTAACTGCCCAGAAGTGACCCCAGAGGTTCGGGACAATGTCGTAGAGATGTACAACTTCTGGAAGCAAGAGCTCACTGATTTCAACTTCGATTGGCAGAAACTGGGTGTTGTGATCAAAAGGTACCATCAAATGAAATGCAACCGACTGTTTTTTAAGTAGAGCCGGACTATTTCCGGGCATAGTTCAACCGCTGGGAACTGTAGCTCACACTAAACTCGAGACCGCGGTAAATCATCATCCGGTAGATTGATAGCTTAGGATAGACTGAGACCGGTACAAAATCATCCCTGAAATACCGTTTGCCTACTGTACGCGATCGCTGAAATGGCACGCAGAGTAGTATATTCGGTAACATGCGCGTCGAATATTCCTACTCTGCCTATAAGCACTCATCACACTGCCAGTCCCGTTGGGGTGTTGTACGCGGCAGGGCAAATTTTCGTGCCATTTCATCGATCGCGTACAGTACTAGCTGAGCTGCTGAAGGAAGGTATCACGTAAATTTGGAACCAAAGCGTATCGAAAACATCGTATCTGATAGTACATTTCAGAACTAAAGAAAGAAGCAAGAGATGATTTGTTTTCTTTTCAGCTTGAATCAGGGAGTGCTGGTCACCAGGAAACAATTCCTGATCGATATATCACCTGTAGTTCATCTGGACCCGCTGACCGTAGCTTTACAACACCTGGACCCGCTGACGTTAAACAAACTGACTATGGAAGCGCTGCATCGCGGGTTTTTCCCTCCTGATCCCGACCAATGATCATGAGTATCGCCTGGTGGGGAAATCCACTGGAAGAAGGACACCCACACTACGGGCTGGCAGAAAGGTCACGACTCACGACACTGACTAGTGAATTTTGGGGAATATTAATACCCGTGCTTTCAGTTAAACACATGTTCTAACATTGTAAAATAGTTTTAGATTTCTTTTTTGTGTTTAAATTTTGTCGGAAGTGGCGTTATTTGGAGACTTACCCGCTGGTGAATGCAGAGACAGTTGATAGTTAAAATTCGAATAAACTGGACCAAAAACAATGCGTTCCAAGAAATCCACGTGTGGCGAAAAGTACCATTACATTGTAGAAGTGTGTCCAGCTTTTGTATTGCGGAGTAGAGCGCTCTCAATAAAAAATTGTAATGGATAATAGTTTAGCAAATAATAGAAAACAAAGACCACAACCACAATTTACAACAGCTGGACACGCTGACGTTCAACAAACTGACTACTGCATCGCATGTTCTTCCCTTCCAATCCCGGCCAATGATCATGAGTATCGCCTGGTGGTGAAATCGACTGGAAGATGGGCATGTGCACTGCACTACGACCTGACAGAAAGGTCACGACACTGACTAGTGAATCTTGGAGAATACCCGTGCTTTCATTCAAATATCTGTAAACGTTCTGACATTGTCAAATAGTTTCATATTATTCTGTTTTGTGTTTGCATTTTGTCAGCAGTGCTATTATTTGGAGACTTAACCGGTGGTGATGCAGAGACAATTGCATGATAGTCAGATTCGTGTATCTTTGGCCGAAAACAGTGCAAATACATTGTATGTACGTCCAGTTTTTATTTTGCAGAGTACAGCTGCATTCTGATTAAAAAAAATTGCAGCGAACTTATGGTTCAGCAAGTAATAAAAACAAGTGTTGATCGGCCATAATAGATAACCAATACAGTACTCTATAGGGATGACCGGAATCTGTATTGTAGTTAATATCACATGTGCACTGGGTTTATTTTCGCATGACCTTTATTTTGGAAGATCGTGCCTGAAACCCGAATCTACAACCTTTGTTCTGCAAATACAGTATGGTGACAGTGAGAAAAAACCCAAAATTGTTACTGTTCATATCTGGCTTCCGACGTAGATATCACAGGTAAATCGATAGCATTATCAAAAAATAAGTACACCAATGCGGCAGAACGTATTATATAACGGTTCTGTAACATTGTAACTTGTAGTCTCTACTTGTAGTGGTTTGGCTTATTCAACCACTGGACCTTTGGTTCGTATTGCGGTCTGTAGTTGATTTCGCGCATAATTGTCAGAAAAGTATACACGAGATTCTGGTGGAAGTACAATTTAATACACTCACAAGCAGAAAAATAACTGCTCATCTTTATAATTACACAATACCATACAGATTATAATTACACTAAGTTCACACCTGCAAGATAATCTGAACTCAAAACAGATTCCACAAGCCCCAAAATCGCAATCCTAGTAATTAAAAAAAGAAAAACAGCTATCAGAACGGTCCATTACAAAACATTCACCAAATGCAACCCGGTTGATTCATTACCACACATCAAGCACTCTTCGTTCTGGAAGCACCATTCCTCTTCAGTCTCTTCACACCGCTCGCAGCTTTCGTTCCCGTACTCCCTTTCGACGTCGATGGCTGACAATCATCGACATCCGCCTCAACATCACCCTTCCGCTTTCCATTCTCACCAACCTGACCATCACTCTCCTTCTTTGTCGGTCTTCCGCGTTTCTTCCCAACCGAACCACTTTCCACATGTTTTTCACCTTTCTTCGTGTTCCGTCGCTTCGGTTCATCCGTTTTTGTAAAATATTCCGAATCGCCTTTCTTCTTCGCCGGTTTCTTGACCGTTTCCACGCTCAACTCATCCGAGCTCTTCATCTTCTTCAACGCATTCCCGACGCGCTTGCTCACCGTAATATTCGCCAGTTTCCGTAACACAACCTAAATTCAAACAATCCTTTGCATATTTCATCGCTGTAACAATGTTAACAAGGTTCCCGTACTTGTTCATCTGGTACCTGGAAAAAGCTCTCCAAATGCGTCTGCGTAGTCCGAGTATTCTGTCGCTTGATAATGGGCAGTAACGTCTCATCCGTCTTCTGTTTATTCCATCCAAACTTCTTCCGCGTGTATTCCCTTAGCAAATCCAATGTCGGAACGCCCCAGGTGAACTTTTCCTTGGATTCATCCAATCCCGGCTGGAGATACGCATCCACCACCAACTTATCAGGGAAATTCTCCGGCACCGACAGATTAATCAGTTGCCCACGCAGACGGTTCTCCGGACGGCGTTCTCCGTTCTTCCGCTTAGCGGTGGTTGTTGTAAACCATTTGGAGAAGTTTTTCAAGCTGTTCACCCCGTTGCCACCAAACTCGGCCAAGATTTCCAGTGCACGGACGGCGCCGACACCTTCGATGCCCTCGGTGTAGTCGCTGCCGACGAGGAGAGCCAAGGCGATCAGTTTATCACGATCCAAACCTGCAATCAATAGTATAAATAGTAGATCACATTTTCGACATTTATTACAGTCCAAACCTGCTACATTTGTCAGTTAAGAAAATATCAGAATTTTCGAATCTTTCCTTGCCATTTTTTAACAAAATGTACTGTTGCGCTATATGACACGTCGGAACACACATTTGTTTGTCCTTATAATGTGTGTTCCTTATAATATGTTTATCCTTATCCTTATTCTTGCAAGTCAACCTTTAAATACTCGCATGGAATTTTTGGCAGCAAATTTTAAGCAAATTTTTATGTTAGGTACTTTTATTCAGCTTACAATTCCATACGGAATTAGTTACTGTCCTTTTGCACTAAAACGAGCAGAACGTACGAAGAACGAGAAGTACGAAGAGAAAAAATAAGAGCGCGTTATTGTCCAGAGAACACAAAAACGTATTAAAACATCTGTCCAAAGAATAGTTATTTATGTTAAGCAACTGTAGCGTAATATCTACCGATACACTATGTGATCGCCACTGCACTACACTTCTATATACAGACGAATCCAACATCGAGTCGGACACTACTCGGTACTTACCCAGCTGTTTCTCAATATCATCGGCATTATAATATTCCACATATTTCGTCATATGGAACATGTTCCGGTACACTTTCCGTCCGCCAAATAGAAACACATCACTATCATCGGTGATGGTGCCATGCGTCTGTTTGGTCAAGTCCAGATAGGCGCACTGTGCTTCCGCTTCCCCCGGACTGACGATGAAGGGAATCCCGAACAATTGCAACAGTTCCTGTTACAAAATACTTTTGTATGTTAATTGTTATCAACTGCACTGTCACAGATACCGAATGGCGCAAGTCGCACAGATAGATATACCTATTACGCTTCGTGTTCATTCTTTCAGAACCTGTTCACCGAATAGCAGATTTCTGCATTCATCATGTTTGGTGATGAAGAAAAAGTACGTCCAAGCTTCTAACATTATTAGACCAGCATTTTGCGTTGATTTCTTAGTTAATCAGTCCGCAAAAATTTCACCTACTTATATTTGTAGTGAATTTGACGTTTTCTGATTTAGTGAAACTTAACCGAGTGACTGGATAAGAATGCAAACACCTCAGTTGACATAACAAAAATTTTCCCGGATGTCATGTATGTCAAAAATTAACTTCAGCATCATCAGTATATTAATTAAAATATATGGAAACGATGAAACTTTTACATCAGCAGCACGAATGCTGGGCATTCTTCTCTCGTGCCGCAACACTACAGTTTGCTACATTCCAATATGTAGGTGCCCACTACAGTAGCGAACCAAAAAATCAGCTGCAACAAAAAAAGAACCTCCGCTCCACTCAACTGGTGTACGAACTTTGTTCCAATTACAAGTAAGAAATCAGATGCTCTGGCAAATCTGCCGCAGTAAAATTAACCGAAACATTGAATCAAAACCATACGAAACAAAACTACAAAACCGACTCCCTACAATAGCATTACGACGCTGCTAGATTTTTCAAAAAAGTAAAAACAGTTCATTATAGATCGCTGCTAATTACGTACCAAATTAGCATTACCCTTCCATTAAAATATAATATTTTTCGCACATATACCATGAACAATCATTCTTCTCCCACCTGACACTCAATACGCAGCTGCTCCGTGACATTAGCCGCCACCCGTTCCTCCTTCTTTTGCTCGATTCGCAGCTGCATTCCTTCAGTGGCCAGATGCTCCTGCAGATTCCTCAGTTCATCCATCGACAACTCAGCCGTCTGATCGTCATCCTCCACATCGACCACGTCAACATTTTTCGTCGGCTCCCGCAAATCAAACTCCGGTACCGAGAGAAACGCGTGCAGCGCCTCATCATCCACGGCTGATTGCCGCAGCGGCTGAGTGGATTGACTACTAATGGTGTGACTTCCGGGTGGATATAACGGGCCTTGGGATGTGGAGGGCTGGGGACTGGGGGTGCGGGCGAACGAGTCCATGATATCACTGAAATCCGCGTTTTTGTAGTAGTCCACGAGATCTTCCATCGATGCTTTCTCATCACTACTACAAAAAGAATTTGGTATGAGTCTTGTCGCAGAAGCTTTCACGTGCAGGACTCTAACCCATTGTACATCGTTGTTCATGATTTATCCATCTCACTCAAAAAAATGCCATGATCCGATGCAATAAAAATTCTACTGGATATAGCAATATTTGGATAACTTGTTTGTGCTGTTCCTAGTTTATCACTTGTGCTATATCCAAATTCATCCTTATACCATGAAACAATGGCTTTCGCTTCTTCGACACCCAAAATTTTCAAAAAAGGTTAAGAGGGAAATTTCTATAGTTTATCACGCAGTACACACATGTTTACCGAAAGTTGTATCCATTCGTACCATTGTTTTACGGGTTCTTCTGAGTAAACAAAATATTACCGCAAAAAATTGGAACCTATGAAATCAACCAACAATGAAACTATCAGTATTACAACAGCACACGAATGCAGCCAACCATCCATTTTTCCTCATGCCACAACACTACAGTTGATCATATTTCCATCAAGCAGCAGGTTAGCAACTGCAGAACCAACCAATCATCTGCACACTAAAAGTTTCTGCTCCCTTAACAAATATGAATCTCGAAAACATAATAAGTGAGAATATTACACGGAACTGATACCAATCAGTCAAAATAATTCAGCCTACTTCAGCGAATACACTGTACAGTATGGAACCAAACCATAAGTAAATACCGTTTCAAAAATTTCCTGAAAAATTAAATCTAAGCAAAAACAGAAACCACACCAAGAGAAACAACCGAAAAATCAAATTGAAAAGAAAATAAATTTTACAAAACAAATAAAACACAAAAGATTTCTGAATGTGAACGAAATATATAAACATGAAATAAATACACGATGCATAGTACCTCAACGGCTCTAAGCTGTTTTTAAAAAGAAGAGTTTTTTCTGGGTTTGATCTCATCTTTCCTGCTGACAAAATGGTGACAAAAATGTTTTTAAATACTTTTCGCTTCGTATGGCGACTATATACATACCATGAATGTACAACGTGCTTCTGCTTGATGGGCGTCACGTCAACAAAATCACTCTCCGAATCCGACACATCCGAGATCATTATACTATCATCCAGGTTTCTCGGTCGTTCGTTTTTCTCAACATCCAACAGAACGTCAAGAATTTTCTCATTCTCCAACGTTTTTCCGGCAGAAACGGAAGACGCCAGTGCCGAATCCGGACGTTTCTTTCCGGGTTGTTCGCTCGCCAATACGACATCCTTCTCCATTTCCGCTTCAATATCGATGAGTTCCACGGGCATTTGTCGACCGGTAACCTTCTTCGGTGAAACAAGTTTAGACGGCTGGGTGAAAGTCTTCGCGTTGGCAAATGTGTGCACTCTGACGGCGTTTTCTGTTGACCTACAAAGCCCAAGAATCCGTATTTCGCTGGAAAAGTACTATAAGACACAACGGCGGATGTAAAAGTTTACTTGCATAACTAGTTGAATAAATACACTGACACGTATAATCGTTCCGTTGATGTAGTTTTGCTTTAGATTTCGATGCGCTACCATATTCAGACAATGAAAAAATAAATGTAATGATAAAATGTCAAAATTCAAGAAAATATTGATTAGAATCTTTATCGACATACATACTGAATGTGCATTTAAAAATACGTTCCTCATAACGTTACAAGTATTTTGCACAATTTAAAAAAACTTACAATCGTTCGGAATGTCGATCAACTACTGCACGTCAGTGC
This sequence comes from Paramacrobiotus richtersi, assembly GCA_034698045.1. NCBI lineage: Eukaryota > Metazoa > Tardigrada > Eutardigrada > Parachela > Macrobiotidae > Paramacrobiotus > Paramacrobiotus richtersi. Next base: position 8,887 of record JAQGAU010001631.1, on the reverse strand, counting down.
ACGATCATGTTGTGACAGTTGAAGAAAACATTTAAATCGTGTAGTATTTATCAGTTTAAACGCTACAATAATTCATTATCACATGCAGCGAATGATCAAAAACTGGAAAAACTTCCTGTCTAAATTTAATGTTTTCTAGGAAGCGCTAGTGCACAGTTGACTTCATAATAATGACTACCAATGTAGAATGGCTTCATGCAGCCATCGTTCTACGACAAACTACTGCACATGGCGAATTCAGTCCTCAGCAACAGGATAACCGACAAAAATCGAAGTAAGCATGCCGACATAAGAACAAATACGGAGGATACCTTGTTAAAACTCAAAAGGAAACAATAAAACTGAGAACTAACCTTAAAACAAGTTAATCAACAAGAAACCAATCAGAAGTCAACTTATGAAAGCATACACTAAAATTTCAAAATCTGCAACGAAATTTAAAATTCCTGTGGGTCATTACAACGAGCTGCCGTTCTTACTTGGATGGTTTGTCATCATCGTCAATTACGATCAAATCCGGCAGTGACGGCGCTGGTTTCACGATGATACTGCTTTCCAGGACTCTTCGAACGCTTTCCGGCAACATGATCGAAATATCCTCCATCTTCGCGACGCCTTTCTTCTCCTCAACTATCGTAACGTCATCCATCGGTTCCCGTTTCCCCAAAGACAGCGATCGCACTATCGAGCCAGAATTCTGTCTCTTAATCAACAGATAATGCGCCGAATCTTCCGAAGCAATCCGCTTTGCGTCCACGGTTAATTTCGTGCCATCGGCCAGTTCCTCTCCTATTTTTTCACAAATCTGTCCGGTGCGGTGGGAATTAAGTTCACGGGAGGTTTTGTCCAGTTCCACTTGCACCTGCAGTCAAGATAACAAATGCCGTAAGCTTTTTCATTGCTGATTATGGAAGCGATTATGATTTATGAGCTGTTGATATTTTTTCTTGATTTCCTTTTCTCTAATTTCATAATGTTCTCAAACTTAAGATTTACTATTCCTCGTACTCAGTTTTTTAGGATAAACATTCCTTTCACGACGCATGCATCGCTTGCTTATGAATAACCGTTTCTGAAATTCGATAATTTACTTGTATGATTTATTCTGGTTATGACAGCTGATGCGAACTTGCCGCTACAATATCTATGCACTTTAGCATCAACTATATACACATATTACAGAAACTATTGTTTTATTATATTTCTGGAATTCAATAGTTTACATTATACAACGGCATTACCACGCTGCGGAACAGTGCGGAAGCTGGTTGATTATTGCAAAAAAGTTAGTTCGAAAGTTGTCTTCCTTTAATGTTGCCAACAACAGTAGAGTTATAGTAAATAGTGCGCAAATGGAGACGACGGTAACTGGAAAATGATCAAGCCATCATTCTACGGATAACAACAGTAAGTGGATAGGTGCCGGCTTACCGGAGTAAAATCACAAACAGTTCGTATAAATGTAAGATAGTATCATAGTGAGAAACTGTTATTTTTCATTATTACTGATGGTCCACATAAAAAGTTAAGCCTTCAGTAATGGCTTCAGTAATGAAACAAATCATAATCCAGCGCTCAAAAATTGAATATACCTAACTCTGAAGCTTTTGTCAAAATGCTTCGGTAATGAAAAAAGACCATAATCCAGCACTTGCTTTTGTCAAAATACCTGGCATCGGTTCAACAACCGGTTAATCTGGAACTTGGAGAATTTATCCGATTCCGCTGGTAACTGATTGGCATTCTTCCAGGAGGGACGACGGCGGGATGCCTGGAGATCGATGAGAATTTCATAGCGGATATCGGCCGGAAGAGCCTTGAAATCCTCCGAATTGATGTTAAAGCGTTCCGCATTGACACCGGTCGACGAGGGGATGCCGTCTTCATCATCGGAATCCTCTTCTTCCGTCCTAGTGTCAAAGACAGCCGAGGATGATGGCTCTTCAGCTGAGATCGGGGGAAGTGCGAACATGTCACTCGACGGGTTCATTTCCATTTCCAATACGTTCTACAACAGCGTAAACTGCGAAAATCGGTTTCCGAACAGGAAATTATGCCGCACTAGATAGATCAGTTAATAACTGCAAAAATATTTGAAACCTGTTTTATTCTATGTTTAGTGTTCAAGTGCGACAGTGTGCTGATGACGCGATACGATCGCCATTACACTACGAATTCCGCGTGAATTCGAAAGCACAATTGCAGTGAATTACCGAAACTTGTTTTTCTTCAGTAATGGCGTATTTTTTTAAAAAAACGGGAATGTAAAAAGGCTCTATTGTACAATAATATGCAAAATTATTTATCACGGATTCAAGATCAATCATATTTAACAATATACACTTCACAACTAAAAACAAAACATGACAAAATCAAAAATTCCCAAGTTTCGTTCAACATTTAATAGCACAAGCAAAACAAACTACTGGTAAAAGAAAATAAACTCCCGCTACAAGAATCGAGCAATTTTAGTATTATCATGGGCGAGATTCCATACACAGCAACATTACTGTAATATTCTCTCTAAATCTGACACCAGAAAACACATCATTTCACTTTTCACTCTTCACTTTCAGTCCTTAATTTACCAGTTTTTCCGTATCATCCGCTGTTCGTTTCCCTCTCCTCGGCGACTTCCCGGTTGGTTTCGGAGGACTGGGATTCCTCGCTTTCACCGGAGATTTGCCATTGCTTCGCAGAGCCTCATTGACCGCTTGCTGCTGCACAACATTCTCCAGCCATTTCTTGGACAATTTCTCCGCTCGGGCTTGTGCATTGGCGCGGGCGTTCCGTCGACGTTCCAGCTGCCGCTGCTTCACCACGGGCGCCGGTCCATCAAAGACAAACACCGGTTTAATGCGGTAGTGGAGCAGTTTACAGATACGGTTGAACAGCACCAGGAGATGGGCATCCGACGAAGAAATACCACGACGATCCCGTACACCCCGCACAGCCTGGTGCAGCCACATGCTCACATCTACGGCCAGGGTCTTGTTCTCCAGGGATTCCAGGGTGACGGGACGGCCGGTGGACTGGATTAGTTGCCATAATCCCAAAACACCCATTTTGAAAGGGAAAAATGGAAAAAGTTAGCATGCAGTCGAGTCCAGCGATGCATGCAACAAAAACGGAAAAAATGTGTGGAGTTTCAAGTTTACAGTTTCGATGAACACAAGACAAAACACGATGACATCAGCGCTGTGCTACATGGAGCTAAGGAGATAAGGCAAATTAACAATGCCATGGCAGGCGACTAAAGAGTAAAGCAGCCGATTGGATGAGGCTACCAGAGTCACTAATTTTTTCCAAAAAAACTAAAATTATGTAAGCCGAAACTACTCAAGAATCGATATGAACAAGTCAGTCTGGTGTAAACAAACTGCCAATAAACTGCATGCCGAAATTGTTAAATCTGATTAGCTCACGACCATTTCCCTGTATATTCGTACCGTTAGACGAACGCACAGAGTTTGCATTTTGCGATCTTTTTTTGGCGTCTTTGACTCTTTGTCAAACATTTTTGTTTATTCTGCTGGCCTCAGAATTTTTTAAGTCTGACAGTTTACTTTGTGAACTGCTTCGTATCAACCTTAACTCGGCGGCATATCATCGCAATTTCATCTGTAAAATCGTTCCTATTCGCAGCCGTTCTTGGACCTAATTTCGCTAAAAAGCCCAAAATCGTTGTAGGAAAATGTCCATCGGAGTCCCGATCAAAATCCTCCACGAGGCCGAAGGCCACATCATAACCCTGGAGACCATCGAGGGGGAAGTGTACCGCGGCAAACTAATCGAAGCCGAGGACAACATGAACTGCCAACTGACACAAGTCAGCGTCACACACCGCGATGGTCGCGTCTCGCAGCTGGAAAACGTGTTTGTCCGCGGGTCCATGGTGCGCTTCATGATCCTGCCCGACATGCTGAAGAATGCCCCGATGCTGAAGAAGCCCGATCGCACCAAGGGAGCGGGCCTGGGGAAATCGGCCATCCTCCGCGCCCAGGCCGCTCGGGGACGGGGCCGCGCGCGGGGACCTCGCGGGATGTTTGCGCCACGCGGAGGACGGGGTCGCGGCGAGGGACGGGGCGGCGGTGGGGGAGGCGGACCGCCCATGTGAGGCAGGCAATTTCACCAGGATCTTCATTGTTTGTTTACGGTAGTTTTCGTCTTGGGCGCTGTAAATCCTTAGGGGATAGCGTTTTTTTGCGGCTGTGTAATCGAATATTGATCGTTTGTGTTAATTCCTCCGTTTGACTTGGCACATCCTGTATTTGTGTTTTTTTGTTTAATAAGTATTAAGGAAATTTCGCATTATCTGCATCCGTACCAATAAACATCTGCGACATTCTCTGATTGGTTTAAAAAAAACGTAATTAAAACCGAAATTCACCACGAGATTTTATTTCGCGCCAATTACAGGCACAAACATTTTTAGTTTTTACATAAATTCAGCATAAACACAAGTAATGCACACCAGAAAGTATAACACACGCTAATAATGGACCCTAGGTTTCCATAACCTTTGAACAAATTCAGCGGGGAAGAGCGGTTCCGGTGTGTAGGTTTTCTTTGGTAACTGCGCCAATTCTTCGGATAGTTTTTTATTCTTCAAATGATGCTGCTTCTTGGCTTCGGCAATCAAGATGTTGGCCAGGGAGTTTTTGTTGTCGATCGCTTTGGGTTCTGCGGCGGGATACGGGTGTCCCTTCATCTCCAGCATGGCTCCGATCGCCGATTTGTGACGGTCGTTTACTCCCATCGGATTATGAATGGCGTGGATTTTCGTGTAGGGCGGTTCGAATCTGCTGTATCTGTAAATCAAATACACACTACAGAGCTGTACGTTGTATTGTTAGTTTTTGAATGTCTTCGTAGATCAGAAATTATCAAAAAATTATCCATTTATCGTGTGGCCTGAAACAAAACATCGCAAGAATATCGAAACGAAATAAAATGTAAACAAATTTACAAATAAGCCGAACGCACTGCAGTACCACTTTCATATGCCGATCAACCAAATAATTAATTATAAACATATAATTGTGCAAATAGTAACATATAACAAGGTACTGAGTATCAGAAATTCAAGGCTTCAAGAATACAGCGTTTCCGCTAATACAGGAAATAAAAGAAAAACCTGATATCGACGAACCTTAAATTATCGTAGTTTAAAAGAATTCAAAAAGTATCAGAAGTTTCGCACAAAACGGTGCGTTATCATTTTCAAACACGCGGACTAGTATCACAAATTTGATTAGAAAACTGATTCCCTAGAAATAACCATACAAGCCAAAAACCACACAAATCTGAACTGTATGGAAAAACTAGAAACTAAGTAGTCTAAGTTACTAACGAAACTGCATGCATTCAGAATTTCAGAACCTGTCATCATAAATGCATACCGTGGAACGAAAACCTTGAAGACCTTATGAATGAGATCCTTATCATTCATCCAAAAGTCAAAGAGTTCCATGGTGGGCTTGTGTGTGGGTCCATACTTGAGAGCTTCCTGCATGAGGCGTTCCGTGTAGCCCTGCGTCTCCACAGCGATTTGCATGTTAGTCTCGAAGCGCTCATGCCGAAACAATCCCGTGACGAACCGCCGCAGCTGATGGATGCGGTTAGCACCCGATTCATCGATGAAGGTGATGTCATTGACGATCTCCTTGTCTACCCTCGTTCGCATGCGCTGGATCCCGGGTCGTACCAATACGCGTAGTCGGTCCGTCATCGTTCTGGAAGCTGGATTGGATTCCAGATAAAATCCAGTACGCAGCGGTTACTTCGAAGTTCTTCCTCTACAAGTGAACAAGAGTGTTCTTTTTATCCGATTCCAGCAATCGATGCCTAAATTATCAGGCAAATAATCTAATAACAACGTTCACAAGTTCACAACAAGACCCACGATTAATTTCCCAAAAAGTAAAAACGAAAACGAGAAACATTTGCAAAAACTGATGTTTGCATCGTGCGGGCCCCAGTTCCACTGGCGGCTGGAGTCGCTGGACCCCTGGCACTGGAATCAAACCGCGCCCCTGCTGTTATGCAACCTACAGGCTACAGCACGCCAACATGAAATGGAATCCACATCACTGACGTGTAGCAAAATTAACTTTTTAGTTTTCTCAGGTTTTCACTTTCTGTGACTTCGTCTTTCTTTCTGTGACTTCTGTGGAGCATTCGAGTGGGAGAAAGTGGTTGCCAGAATCATCAATAAATTTTTGGAACTTTGATTTATTATCGATCGATTTCATTCTCACTATCGTGGAATCTGTATGATTTGACATTTGAATCACCTACATCACAATGCCCGTAGCGACCACTAGCAAATATTCTGCGGGGAAACCGAAAAAGGCAACTTCCTCCTCTGCCAATACAATCACCACAGTGTGAGGAATCAACATCTTTCACCCTCTTCCTGCTGCTTGTAATGTACGAAAACAGTGAATTCTCTGTTGTAGTGCGATTAAGCCAGAGAAGCTGTTTCAAGTGGCATACCCCGCTGCGCTGAATCGTACGGATCTGGGTCCTGGTCCCGTGGGATATAATCCCAACTTTTCCTCTGCCACAGAATCTCAGTCCAAAGGAGCTGATCCTGAGCTGGTTGTTAAGGTGAGACGTGTTTTTCGTGCTGTATCATAACCAAGGAGTTTGACATCTATATATTTCGTGCATTTGAAATGAATGGATTAGAAGTATACTTGCATGCACGTGAAAATTAGTGAATATTTTTTATTTCGTCGCTCATCTCATTCTGCCTTCTGGAAAGCCGATCGAGTCGGATCGGTATTTAATTTTTTGAAATAATTAATCAGTTTTGTGGGCTTATCCGTAGCGGATTTAATTTTTATGAGTTTTCAGAGCAGGTATGCAGTTTTGAGTTTTGTTATGATTTTTCTGTTCTGAGTGTTACATATTTTTTATTGGCCTAACAAAGTTGAGCTGAATTCGTGAAAAACTATTATAATTCGGTTATAATGATATTCTTCAGAGTTTTCTGCTCGTTTTTGTGAAGACATGAGTATTAAGTACTGCGTAACTATACTTGTATGCGTTAAGTTCGTCTCTCCTTGTAGCGATCATGGGATATCGCATTAGCGCCCATCAAGCAGGTGCCGATGAATTTGTTCATCATGTGGATGTCCGGGAATGCCATATCGATTTTCCCTATTATGATGGTTGTTATGATGTTCTTCAAACCGGTTAAAGCTATCTTTTCCGCTCAGTCAAGTAAGTCGACCATGCTGTTACATATCAAGCGAGTTCTGCCATTTTAAAAGATTTTTATCAATAAAGTGAGGAAATTTTCAGAATAATATAATTAATATGTCTGCGTAATAAAGTCTTTTTTTCGGTTGTATAGCTTATTCGTCCAGACTGATCCAGTCAATTAGGCATTAGGTTTTGCGTTTCCGACCGGTTCTTCTTCCATAATATTTCCTTATGATATTTTTGATTTCTGTACGAGGATGAGTTCGTTAATGACTCATTGTCAGTCACTTGTGTCGCTAGCGAATTTACCGACTTGTAATACTATCTGTTATGCGCCAGTGAGAATCTTTGATTTTCCTTTTTTTAAATTGTTTAAATTGAATTATTTTTTTGCATTAGTTTAAGATATTTTGCAGTACGTAGGTACAATGTTGTACTGTAGCGCTCCTGTTTCTCCACAAATTGGTGAATAATAAGTTTTCATTTCTTTGCAGCGTTCAAACAGATCGAGGGCAAGTGGTCGTTCGTTCAGAAACTGGTGTACGTACTGGGAAATTTGGTGGCGCTGGGAATTGCCGTATACAAATGTAACTCGATGGGTCTCTTGCCCACACAACCATCCGACTGGCTGTCGTTTGAAAAACCCCTTGAGGTACAGATTTCTATTTCAAATAGATCAATAGGGTTTCGAAAGTCCGGTACAGTCGCTCGTCGGTTTTATATGTACATATGCGCTTTTTCCGTCGAAATAAAAGATTTATTAATAAGAAATTGATATTAAATTACAGCAGGTATTTCGGGAGTTGGAAACGCGAAATTCATATCAAAAACGCTAAATTATGCTTATAATGGGAGCTTTTTAATAGACGTCTTTTTTATTTCTTTACAGAGATTGGAGTATTTGGCGGGCGGAAACATGTGAAATTCGCAGATTTATTTGTTTTACGGATATCCAGAATAATATAACTTGTTGTGAAAGTGTATTATGTTTTACCGTTCATGTTTGATGTAATACGGTGTTCTGTTGGTGTTCGTGTCAAGAGCTCTCCTATTTCCCTTGTCAGATTGTTTTACCATTACACTTTGATGTAGACAGCGGCGATCTCGTGATGAACCGCTTGTGCCAGCGAAATATGAACCGCAGCAACATTTCTCCCCGTTTATTCAAGCATGTATATATGTCACTATCAGCAAAATACCGATAAGTCTTTTGATAAACCAGTATCGGTGTCAGTCAACCGTGGTTACATGTCTCATTCGCAATCATATTTTCGACTCAACATACAGTTGAACTTTAACCATGTCATCACACAACCATGATCCCAATCTTCCCGTTGTATCCAACCAGACGGGCACCGGGTTCACGCCATCCATGGCCATGCCCATGTATTTCAACTGGCAACTTCCCGCGTATCTCCTGTTCTATGAATGGGCACCACGGAGACAGTCTGATTTGATCTGGTCGGGATTTGTTACACTGGGCATCGCGCTGGTCCTGGAAATGTCCAAAGGGTTCCGGCAGGTCATCGGCCGGTGGGATACCCAGCGGGTGGGGGCGGTGCTGAAAGATCATCCCGGGTTTACCATTCATGAGATTCGGGTGTGTTTGCGGTTGATGTTCCGACGGTGGCATGTGGTGGAGACGGTGCTGCATGGCGGGGAGATGGTGTTGTCG
>JAQGAU010001630.1:0-18342 GCA_034698045.1 Paramacrobiotus richtersi | reverse complement strand
AAGCGGACAGTATCATCTCTCTCCCGGGGCAGCGCTGGATGAATACAGCGCCCATCTATTCCACTTCCTCTGTGCGTTTATTGTGCTCAGCGAACAGTTCAACGGAATACGTACAGAATTCACCCCGATCGATAGGCGCACGGTATCGATCGCTCAACCGGCTTTTATTCTCGAATGTTCAACTGCTGACCGTATGCTTAAACCATGTCAGGACTTCATTTCACAGACAGCTAGTCCACTTTTATCAGAGCGTTTATTGTTAAGTCAGCTTAGTTCAACGTTAGCATGAAACTATCTTTGTTGGAAATCAGCAATGGCATACTACGCTTTAATCACAGGAGAGTTGTATATTGCCTGATCGAAGCAGCAGTCTTCATTCTGTTATGAGGGTCACCAAATTTGAATCGGATGGATTCAGCCAAAATGTTCTCGTCTCCCCTTTGCCCTTCAAATTAGATTCACGAATTTAGAAGTCTTTATGCTTATTGATAAAGAGAAAGCCCATGACCTTTACCTTGATAAATACCAATCCACGGTCTTCCAGATGAAAGCCGAAGGTCTCCGCTAGACTAGCCGACTCGACACTGACGTGGATTCGGTGGGGTTCACCATGTGAGGCCATTCTGGATGCCGTGTTGATTGTATCTCCAAATCTACAGTTATGATCATGATTGTTACATTACATGCGTTGTCATGGTTATCTGGACTGCTCTGCATACAAACAATAGCGCGGTCGTTTGTGGCCGATAATTCCCGCTTCTACGGGGCCCGTGTGGACACCCGCCTGCAGATGCATTCGCCGGTTACCCAAATTGTTCCCGAAAACCGCCAGCAACTCGAAGGATAGCGCGCAGATCTCTTGCACGTGCTCGGTGCCATTGCGCACCGGAAGACCACTGGCCACCTGAAAAGCGATGAATGTGACGTGACCACTTCATTGTCTAATTTCACTAACGAAGATGTATGTGCTCAGTCATGGATGCGCCTGAAGATCTAAAGACAAGGTTAAGCACAAACTGTGTACCGGCTGTAAAGCGAACCCCGGGCGGCTGCAGTACCGACTGAAGCTTACTACTGTTAACTTATATTTTCTGTTTGGCAGCGACTGCCTTCTTCGCAGTGTTATGATGTTATTGATTACAAAACAGTCAAGTTGCATTGATATAGGAAAACTTACCAAATAGTTATCACCGGTTGCCTCGATCTTGCAAACCCTGAACTTGCTCAGACTATCATCAAAACGCGAGTAGAGAATATCCAAAAAGTTAACAATCTCCAGCGGTGTCGAGTGGGCGGCGAAATCGGTGAATCCCTGCAGGTAGCTGAAGAAGATTGTCACTGAGTCGAACGCTTCAGGTAGGACTTCCTCGCCGGCTCGCAGCTTACGCACTACCTCCCGCGGTAGCATCTCATTGAGTAAGGCGTCGCAGCGTTGCTGTTCATTAAGGAGCTCCACCTTGCGATTCCATACGGAAATCTCCAGATTTTCCGTGTGGTTACGTAGACGCTCCAGTAGGCTTTCCAGCAGATTCAACCGGCCGACCACTTTGCGCAGCTTGACACGGACAGAGGCGGCCGACGGACGCAGGCAGGGATCCTCCTCCCAACACTTTTCAATCAGCTGCTCCAGTGGCTGACAACCGTGATGCTCGTAGTGGGCGTGGAAACTCGGCCGGTTGCGGATGTGTGTTACGGCCGATTCTTTCGTTTCTGTTGTACACCAAAATATTCACCATTCCGCACAAGGCAGATGCTTATAATTACGGATGTTTCTTACCCTTTCCGTCGAAAAAGATGGTTTTTAGTGTGCGGCTGAGTGGCTGCTCGGTAACCAGGTGGGTGACGATGGCACCGAAGGCAAACATGTCCGAATGCTGACTGGCCGGATGGTACAGCAGGATTTCCGGCGCCGTATAGGGCGTGTACTGGTTCGGTGGCTTGTGGGTGCCCAGGAAACCCAGGATGGCCTCGTGACCGAGATCATCGATTTTCAGACAGAACCGCTGGTCAATCACGCATTTCGTCGGCCTGAGGTTCCCGTGGAATTTCATCGCAGAGTGGTGAACAGCGTAGAGGCCCTTCAGAAACTGATTAGACAATTGACTCCCAACATCACACTGACTTTCCAACCAGGTTGAACAGGGTTGGTTTGAAACGTTATTTCTGGTTTGATTGGAAATGTGATTAGAGCGCTAGAAACTGTGCAATGTTAACAATTGTCCAGTACGATCATCAGGTTATGTGCATTTGTGATCAGTTTGAAGAAGTACTAATTTCGGTAAAACGTTGAGCTGTTTGAGAGGGAAATGTGTTTAAACTGTTCGTCACTCTTGCGCAACAAGCGCATGTTGCGTGCACAAACGAATTTCTGGATATTGTTTGTCGATGTTCTGGCTATTATGCACCATAATGCAGGTTAGTATAAGGCATACAGGTGTGCGCCTGTTATGGTTTCGCCAATAATTCTGACAAAACGCAGAATTTCCTCTTGACAGGTACGAGGACATCGCCCATATCTGCCCCACGTTTTTACTGCGGCTCATATACGCTCCACCGTGCGTCTAGCCATTTCCCCCCAATGCTTTAACATAGAGAAAGTACCCTCGCAACTCCACGCTCCGTGTTTTGCATTTTCCATTATCTTCGAACTTCTGCCGTTGCGTCTGTTCTCCACCAAAATTCACACATGATGGAGCACATGAAAGAACAAAATTCAAAGACCATTATGGTGCCAAAGGAGCGTTAGTTTCTTGCTGCTGAAGAACGCCACGAGTATTTTGAGACATCATGGGTTTTCATCCAGCGTAATTGAAGATCCATGATGTTTTGAGTCTTTTGACACCCTTGTAACATTCTTCAGAAACAACAGAGTTACGCTCCTTTCTTACCATAGTGCTCCTTGAATTTTGGTCTTTCATTTACTCTATAATGTGTGAATTTTGGTGGAGAACAGACGCAACGGCACAAGTTCGAGGGAAATGGAAAAAGCAAAACACGGAGCGTGGAGTTGCGAGGGTACTTTCTCCATGTTAAAGCATTGGGGGAAAGGCCAGACGCACGGTGGAGCGTATATGAGCCGTAGTAAAAACGTGGGGCAGATATGGGCGATGTCCTCGTACAGTTTGAAACCATCCCTAATTATATAAGGTAAAGAAGCAAACCTCAGCAAGATCGTGCACAAGAGACAGTTTGAGATCCCAGTCCATAACCCCCTTATGCATCAGATCATTCAGCGATCCCCTCTCGCAAAACTGCTGGCAGAGCAACGGCGGGAACGAATGCAGGAATACGCCGAGAAAGCGATTGACATTGGCATGCTGCGCTGTACTGATCTGCAAATAAACATTGTCCACAAATATTCGTCCTTCAGCTGAATCAGCATATGTACTTGTACGAGGACTTTGGACAGCTGTGTCTTCTTCAAGCTGACTTTCATGCGACTGTGACCTTTGAGAAAGTTGCTGGGATCGACGCACAGTATTCCCCCGATGAGATCACAGCTGTCTTCGGCTTCGGAGGAACAACAAACCGCCTTCACTCCGCGCACTTCCAGCATCTTCTTCCCACCCAGCTGGAAGGACAGTGCGCTGGCCGTCGTCGACATGTAACCCGACCGGACGATCGATTCGGGTCCGATCATCCACTGCTTGTAAGTATGGGCCTGTCGGTGCCACCTGCAAATAAGTACGTTATTACGAAAAACATTAAAAAGCGAAAATGGGTCATTTGTGTCGTATTTAACACGAAAGCAGCCACCTCCGGAAACATTTTCTAAACATACATCTGCACTTTTACTGTCGATTAAGCCATCTAACAAAAGTAGAACATTAGCTCATGGGCTTCCGGTGTACGAATTGCCGGTTAACGTCATGCCAGTTTTTAAGGCTGCTTCCCTTATTTTCTATTTACTTAATAATTTGAGTAAAACACGTTCCTGTAAGTAATGCTCTCTTTCCAGAGAACGAAAAAATCGTCCACCTCAAACAGGAGACTTAAAAATGTCTATCCGTGCATTTACAACTTTCGCATTGCTTTGTACGGCTATGTGCATTGCACTGCGCTTACTGGTCGGGATAATCTGCGTAATTACCGAGTAGGCATGACTAATAACAGACAATTAATTCTGGTGATCTGGATACCGCAAAAGGCGAACCTAGCAAAAACCATATCCATTCCAGTAAGCGACGTGTCAACGTAAGTTATCGAGTCTTTTTATACTATTTCGAGTGCTAGTAATTATTTTAATTAGCGGGCAGTGCCGACCAATCACTACGCACTGAGCGAAGTAATCAAACGTTATGATGATTAGTCTACATCAAGATACTGCATAAAGATTCGTAAATGACAAGTCTAGCTGCTTAGTTGATTGCACACAAGCTACCCACTTTTCAAAGACAACTCCGGTTGCAATCAGAACGATCAGAGGAATAAAGACGCCCAGGATAATGGCAATGTTCTGACTGGTCTGCTCCTTGGAGTAGCAGCGTTCGTTGTGGATTCCACACGCTGGTCGATCCAGTGGCACCGGTCTCGGCTCCCACGGCAGTTCATCGCTACCGATTCTCTGAAACTCTTTCGTTGTCGAATTGGACAGGAAAGCCGTCTAAAAAGATTTACCAATGAAAGCGACTACCTTTAACACAGTCTGACAAGTCGAGTGGGAAAAGAGGAATGTGAACCTGAAAGGACATTGTCGCTTGGCTGAAGACCTGCATGTGCACCGGGATGACGCGCGTGCCCACACTTGAAACGGATACGTTGCGTGACGTCAGAGCGTACGTTTGGTTAAAGGTCTGGGCCAGCGTTCGCCTGCCGCTAAAGGACTCCGTTGTCGAATCATTCGTCAGGGCTCTTCGTAGTCGTGCCCTGTCCAGTGTCTGCACAACCGTCTCCAGTGCCTCGAAAATGGACACCATCATTTCCGCACCCTGTGCACAAATAACAGTCAGACGGAGCTAACCGAATTCGATCGCAAGCGCACCGCAATTTCAAGATTCTTCAACGTATCCGCGGCAAAGTGGCTCTTGGCGTACTTCTCGGCTTTGGCAATGAACGGCTTAAGCGGTGGCCAGTTGACCGGCTCGGAACGCACCATGAAGTAGCTGCCCAGTGCATCGCACAGTTTCTGTTGAACATCAACACTGACAGTCTGATACAGTATACTCATACTGTATCTGTAATCGACGCAGTGCAGACAAGAGTGAAGATTGTCAGATCTATGTAGGTAGTTTTCAAATTTCACGCTTGAAATCGCAGTAAAGCAGGTTCGCTACAGCGAGACGTCATTTCGGCCCAGATTCGAAGGTTTTGATCACATTTCAAAACAGAAAGTTCAGATTCCTTTTGACAACAACTCCCGAGAAAGAAGGTGTGCTTACTGCTTACTTCATCGAAGGAACCGTCGGCATTGCGACAGTGCAGTGGTTCCTCGTTGGGCACCTCGATCTCATAGAGATGCAGGAACACCTGCAACCAACAACATCCTCTCAGAGAGATGAATGAACGTGATGTGCCAGCGGGACGCACGTAGTCGCCGTTTGTCATGCCCAGCTCAGCGGCCGCCATCTGCGTAAGGAATCACACGTCAGGAAGCACAACACCGACAAAACAGCTTTTTCACGTACTGCAATCTCCCGCTGCGGCGGACCCAACGTGCACGCCAGGATAACTGCCAAAATGAGGTTTATTATCTTTTGGAGAAAACGATGACAAAAAGCCTGCTTGTACTTCGACTGAAATTAGCCGCTTGCAGCAGCGCCTTGCTGGCCCAATTAGACGTCTTATTAGCGCCCCCCAGGGGGCGGGAGTCCACGTCGATCTGCAGGAACTGGATATCGGGACGTAATCGCAGTCGGTTCTGCACACCGCTACACTCGGTCCACACTCGGCGGCTGTAGCCAACACGCGCGAAAGCGGACACTTTATCGACAATGACCACCATGGATTGCCATTGGTACTGGTCCATCAGCGCCATCACCTTCTCACCGTACACGTCGACAGCACCGATCCCGAGGGCCAACAGCGTCGGGAAGCGCTTCTTATCGCTGTATCTCCCGTCGGTCGTTGTGCTGCAAACAACTACCTTATCGATCCAGTTTCGGTGTCACTTTCAGCTTGAAGAGTGTGACCTGTGGTTTCCAAGACGTTTTGCTGCAAACCTCGTGTACGCGCGATCACACACGACCGAAAAGGATACGGAAATATATCTGGGTGTAGTAATCAAGGTTCAGAAGTTCGTTTACCAAAATTGCTGTCTAAAACAGTTTTTCTGAATCGTCCACGAGAATTACTTACTTATGTACAG
The DNA here is from genome assembly GCA_034698045.1 of Paramacrobiotus richtersi. NCBI lineage: Eukaryota > Metazoa > Tardigrada > Eutardigrada > Parachela > Macrobiotidae > Paramacrobiotus > Paramacrobiotus richtersi. The sequence continues at coordinate 12,038 of JAQGAU010001630.1, read as the reverse complement.
ATAAGGGCAGCCTTGAAATAAAACAAGTTTCTAGTCCCTTGTTGAGAAATCAAATGAATCTGTGTTTATTGCAGAACTATACGTATTCTCGCATGCGTACACCCGCATTCCATCAGTGATAATTTTATAATTAATTAAAACGAATCTTAGAATTCTTGGCATTTAATTCAGAATCTGGGAAAGCGCAGTTTTGCTGGTTTTGATTCACACCAGTCCTTATAATATCAAACGTTCACTAATGGGGCGTCCTAAGCAGGATCGGTAGAAAATTATAGTTTTGGGTGCAAACATTTTCACAAGTGTTGCCGCATCCTTTTAAGCGCGCGCATGCAAGGTTTCCAGCAGAAAATGTAGGAAAGCTACAAGTCAATCATCGTAATAGCATTTCAACTTACTAACTCAGAGCCAGGATGTCCATTTCTGCAAACTTAGCATAATTAGGCTTCTGTATACTGTCAGTCCATTGTTTATCAACTCTACGAGATTCTACATATGACTTATTCCTTGTACTTAAAACAACCGGATGTACCGACTATGCGGATCGTCATTCACATGTCATTATGCTGTACGACGCCGGCGTGTACAGGTAAGATTACCGCTTCCGCTTTGCTAAACATCGTCTCATTTTGATAAATGACTTTAGTTTTTGATACTAAAGGCCGTCATGCCTTTCTCAAATTCTGCTATATTAACGTACAGTAAAGTTGAGTAAACGTTTTTTACGTTATCATTTTGATCACATTAATTAGCGTGGCTGCGACGTAGTAATACAACAACTTTTAGCCGAGAAATTTTGCATATGCTTTCACACTGATCGCGGGTAACTAAATGATGCACATGGACATACCTCGCGCATAAGTAGCGATGGACTGGAAAACTTCAGGACACGCTGAAATAACACAAGTGCAATGATACAAGTACCGCCGACATTCGTACTGCAACTGGAGGCTTTTAGTATACTCGTAGCTCTACGATTTGACGAAATTTCTACGCGAGTAAAGATTTGGCCTAAATAATTATTTATTTCAGAATATCCTTTCTGCGACATTTGACAAGCTAATGCACCAATCCGTTGTCAAACCGAACAAAGACAATTCTTCACAATTAACGTTCATAACATTCGTAACTCTCCTCAACGGTATAAGTAAAGAGCATACTGATATAACTGCACTAGTTATAGTTATTTTAGCGCCAGCTTCGCTGTGGCACATTCCCAATAAAGTTTCTGTAAAGAGCGTTACTAAGAGCTAAGTGTGCTTACACGCTGCAATAATCATGGTGGGTCCTTGTGGCTCCAGCACCCCGGTACTGTACACATTCCCCAGTCCGATCTCGATATTCTGCGCGCCCCGATCATCATCCCCGCACACGGCCTCCCCCGCCAATTTCTCGGCGTGGTGCGTGTAGTTGGCCAACACTAGCGGGTACTTGTCGTGGAGAAGCTGGAGCGCCGCGGAAATGGACGACACAACGGGCGCCGTGGATAAGTCCGACTCCTTACCGAAACTCAACGACACCACTTTGAACAGCTCCTCAGCGGACAGCCATTCGGCTAGCACCGTGAAGACAAACACGAGCGATGTGCGCATTTTGGTGAAGATTCGATCCGCTTAATGCATCACAAAGAATAGCAAAATAATCCGGCAAGTGCATTTAGTAGTCACCGGCCCGATTTGCATAATTACGGAAACACCAGACCCGGAATTCCGGCGGGTGACAGAAGGAAAAACTAGTCATGTGCGGCGGCAAAAAGTGCCAATGACATATCGGTCTTGAAGGCAGCATGAATGGGAATTATGGGATTATTCAGTTTTTCGCTTCCTGCTTATACAGATCACAGGCACTGTATAACAACCTTATTCCCAGCGCCACGGGAAGGAATCAGCTAGCACAATACGCTTTAATCAGTTGCGAATGGCTTCATACTCCAATTATTCTCTTGCAGTACTACCCAGCCTTCTGCTACGGTGACCGTCAAAGAACCCAGTGAACCGTTCGGCAGGTTAATTTTGTCGGGTATTGCAAAAAAAGTTTGCTTGATTAAGGGATAATCATGGCCAATTGCAGGATGACGCGCGGCAGGCCACACTACATATTATCACAAAGGCGATAAACAAATCCCGACAATCACGTGCAAGCTGTGCAGTATGAGTAGGTGCACCACAGTCACGTATGTTTATGGCCGGCTTGTGCCGCTGCGCGTGCCACTGACTAATTTGGATAGTACCGTCAAGTAATGTGACGCGCCCAGTTGTGCGCTTGATGAATGTCCGGCGACAAGAATTACACAATAGCTATCGCTGTAAATGCAGGTTATGCAAACAGGGGATATTGATTTAGATATTCCAGACATAGAGATTCACTATCGTCTGTGTAGGCAGATTGTGTTGCTGTTTTTCTAACTTGTGAGATTTCCTAACAGAGAAATGTACGCGCAGCGCACTATAACTAATGAAACTGGCTCTGTTCATGGAAGTTCTCGTGATTCTCACCGCTCACGCATCTATTTAACTTACTGCATGCATGATATCAATGTACAGTTCATTGAGCAGGGTCCGCCGTTATTCGTCCAGATCTAGGAAAGACTGCTTTTAATTTGCTCAAAAGTGCTTCCTTAAATAAGTGGAAAGGCATGCCGTCACATTTCCGCGGTTTTTGCACTCGATTTTTTTTTTTGCACTGGATTGGCTGCATGTAACGGAAATCTCTATCCGGATATCAGTGAAGCGCTGCTTTCAGGTGCCGTTGCGGTTTAGGGCTGACGAACAGCTTGTCGATATGTACGTGTCCTTTCTGACGTCATGCCCCAAATGACTACGATTATCCGGTGATTTGTGAAACGTTTTTTGCAATACCCGCCAAATGTGTCTTCAAGGACAGTTGTCTGGGTTCTTTAAATGCCACCGCTGCATAATGGCACGCAATTACGCAGGAGCGGGTCTGATTTCACTGGCAGTTAAAATACAGCAAAATATTTCTAAATACAGATGTTAGTCGATATTACATAGGTGAGAGACGATTCGATAGAGCGTACCGTGTAGAAGATTATCTTCACCGGCTCATTCCAAGTCCTTGCACGAAGTTCCTTACATAGTGCTTACAATTGTTGCTGTTGGTTAGTATTTTAAGAAGGTTGTTGATGAGTCAAAATGAGCAATGTCACGGCAAGAATTTTCATTCCATAAGTTTTTGTTTGCAATGGAAACTGAGAAGCGTTGTTATTACGCAGGTATTGCGTAATAATAACCGCATCACGATAGTTGTTTATTGTAAAAAAGCTACAGTTTGATCCGGGATGAAGGACTGGCCCTAGACGTGTACTTCGTCGAATTGTTTTTTTCCCCCGGCTGGAAAATCTACCGATTTTCCAACCATGAAAGGGCGACACAATGGACGCAAAGATGCTTGTTGTCTTTCCGGCGAGCGAACTTCGAACTTGACATCTTTTATACGTCAGCGAAGCAGCAACCGAATATATAGCGAACATATCCATTGTACGTATACTTTAATTTGTACCGTATGAGATTACAGGCTACAACATGACCAAGTATACTGCAGTCAGTTAATTTCATTAAGGAAAAAGGTGCCAAATTTCGCTTGACCATTGTTGGCCGCAGTCAGCAAAGCTTCGTAGGCGGGAGGAGCCAGTAAGTTCGAATGTCACCTTTTCCCTACGAATGCAACGCGTTATTACAGCCGGAAATCTCACAGGAAGACTCGCGCAACCTTTTTGTTTCAAGGAGTTGCTGCGAAGAACTATCGCATAGCATAAAATATCGCAAACCCGTTTGAAACAAACGAGTCCAAATCTACACTTTTTTCTAACAGGCTTGACCCATTTACTTCGAAAAGTAATGTAATAATGTAACTGTAATATACGAGGTTAACTCGTACACCGTTAATAAGTGCGCACCTTGATGTTAACGACTCCTCGGTCTTGTACGTTGAATCCGTAGAACTGTGCTAGCTGGGTCGACTGCGGACTTAGATGCATCTTCCCAGCGGCGCTGCTACTTGACATCCGCGACGCAGTGTTCACTGTGTCTCCAAACCTGCAGAGTAACACCGCAGGCGATAACTGAGTTCATCTGCGATATGGTGTAAAAAACAGGAAAAGCACTGTCTTCGAATCAAAATCTGCAAACTGACTGCGAATACCGAAACGATGATAGGTCTGATATTATATGTTGTCGAACAAGACTTAGTTAGTGTTATGGGCTTTTACGATGAGTGAGACGTGTCATACAAGCAATATCGTGGACGCTTATTGCCGACGATGCCCGCTTCCACCGATCCGCTGTGGGCTCCGGCCTGCAGAGCCATCTGCACGCTGTATGCTGATTGTGTGGCTAAAGTGTCGAAAGCGTCCTGCAACGCGAAGGACAGTCCACAAATCTCCCTAGCATGGAGAATCCCGTTTCGGATCGGCAGTCCGCTTGCCACCTATCGTATGCGAAGGATCGGTTTGCAAGTTACCAGCATCGCTACGTGCTTAGGGAACACGCGATGACTTACCATGTAACTGTCGCTGATTGCTTCAATCTTATATGCTTGAAATCCAGTCAGCTTCTGATCGAACCGCGAGTACAAGGTGTCCAAAAACTTGACCACTTCGAATGGATGGGAGCTGGCGACGAACTGAGCAAACGCGGTAATGTAACTGAAATACACCGTCACGGACTCGAACGATTCAGGCTGAACTTGGTGTCCCGCGCGCAGACTGTGCACGATTTCTCTATAATAAGCAAAAACTCACGGACTTCGTTTGACGCCTATTGAATCCGGGTTGTAGAAGTACAGTCACAATGGCGTATAACATATACAGTACTTCGGCAGCATTTCATTCAGCAGCTCGTCGCAACGGCGCTGCTCCAGTATCAACTCTTGTTGTCGATTGAAAACCATGATCTCCAGTGTCTCGGTGTGATTACGCAACCGGTGCAGCAAACTGTCCAAGAGATTTGCCTTCCCCATCACCTTCCGCAGTTGAGACCGTACCGTGAACATTGACGGGCGCAACACGAATTCTCGCTGCAGACAATCACGTGGAACCGTCTCCAAGATCTCTTTGCAGCCGTTCATCGCACTGGTTTCGTGAAAATCCAAGTTCATGCTCTTCCGGGCGTGTTTGATATGATCGGCCGCTACGATCGCTAAAAAACACAACCAGGCTGACAGTCTCTTGTATAGTAGCCGGTGAAAAGTGACGGATACATTACTTGATGCGCGACTGCGCATGCGGGCGTCGGTCAAGGAGGAATCAGTAAGCAGCCGGCTGGAAATCAGGCCAAACGAGAAGACGTCGCTGGCCTGTGTAGTTGGCATTCCTTCGTACACTTCGGGGGCCGAGTAACTCGTCAAATGAGCGTCAAGTTTGTTGCCCACCATCAGCGACATGATCTCTTCGTGAGCTAGATCGTCGATACGCAGGCAGAAGCGGGCGTCAATGACGCACTTACTCGGCTTCAGGTTGCCGTGAAGTTTCAATATGCTGCGATGGATGGCACAGAGTCCCTACATTGGCAAATGACAAATACTTTATCATCCATCTTAAAAAAGCTACGCTTTACCTCTACTAAGTCAGATATAAGGGAAGTCTTGAGATTCCAGTCAACGCTGGCGTTGCCGGCTTGCAGCAGATCCACCAGGGAGCCACGTTCCCTGTGTATTTGGCAGATGTATGGAGGAAACGTGTGCAACGATATACCAACTAGATCGTTGATGTTTGGATGACGTAGATCGGTGACCTGCACAGCAAACTTAAACATCGCAATATCTGGAGATGGGTGCTCCACATGTTTACGACGTACTCTAGTTAACAGCCGGGATAGTTCGGCGTAACTATCCAGACGACTGCAGAACCAAGCGATCTTGCTGTTGGGACTGGTACCAACGGTGCCCGAAACAGCTTTTTCCATAGCTTCATCCCGCCCAGGCACGCAGCACACCACACGGATTCCGCGTACCTCCATGATGCGTTTACCTCCGGTAAAGAGCTTCATGGCGGATGTGCTACTGTTGTAGTCATTGACTTTGGCGTTCCCGTGCTGGTTTTGCGGATCAATCAGCCACTTTTTGTAGGCATGGGATAGTCGTCGCCGTCTGGTGAAAGTCAAGTCAAATTGGCCATTGAAAATTGTTCATAAAACACAAACATACCTTTCCAGAAAGAAGATTATCGCCAAAACGCCGACGACGGGCAATGCTACACCCAGGCTAGTTGTCAACAGGAATGAAGTCTTATCGGGCAAGCAGAACTCGTTCTGAATGCCACAGACGGGCCGGTCCAACGGCGGGTCCCTGCTGCCCCAGGGAAACTCCACACCAGGCATTCTTGTCAAGTTGCTGCTTGTACAATCAGAAATGAAGATGCTCTGCAATACAAATCACAACTTGAACATCTGGGGTGAAAATGCGGCATGTATATATCTACCTGAAAGTCCATAGTCTTCCTGCTAAACACCTGTATGTGGGTTGTCACCACACGCGTACCAACTCTGGTCATCTTGACAGTGCGGGAGGTTAGGTTGAAGACGCGACTCAACATGAGTTGCGTGAACTTGCGACCACTGAACTGAGCAGAGTTATTCCTTTGTCGCAGCTCTTCCAGAACCTGTGCGGCACAACTGTGAACATCGCTTCAGACCTCCGCTGTTATAAACGCAAAACCAAGCACCTGGGTTATGCTCTCTAGAGCTTCCAGTACGACGGCCATGAATTCGGAGCCCTGTCAAATCCGATCAAAGTATATATTTGTTAGCAAAGCGAGCCACGACGTAGACCATCGCTGAAGTGTACCAGGATGCCAGTTTTAGTTGGAGGCGTAAACCACGTATTCCAGTAGGTCTTGGCTTTTTCCGTGTAATCTGCTAGCTTGTCCCAATCCAGTGGATCGGATCGCACCATCAGGTAATGCCCGAAGGCTGCGCATAGTTTCTGGATGGACCATTCGAAAACTTGCACCAGAAAACTGAATAGAATGGATGCTCCGGTTACCTTATCGTACTTTCCATCCGCTGTGCGGCAACTCAGCGGGTATTCCTCTGGCACTTCCGTTTCATACAAGTGAAGAAAGACCTATACCGGAGAGTCAGGATATGAACTGTATTGTGGATATATCAAGAGCATTTGATTAGCTGATATAATTACGTATTGCCCATTCATCATGCCGAGGTCAGACGCCGTGAGCTGTATCGACACGCACATTACGATTGCTGAATACTCGCGAGAATGACGTGAGAAACGATTACCGCGATTTGACTCTGGACTGGTCCAATCGTACAAGCCAGAACGACTACAACAAGCTTTCATTAGGCATTTTTGGTGGTTACCACGTTCTGTCGAATAAAAATGCTGGAAACACATAATGCGGTAAAAAACGCTACACATACTCCGGCTGAAATTACTGGCTTGCCAGAGGACTTTGGCCGCCCAGTCGCGATCCGGCCCGTTTGAATCGGTATCGATCTGGATAAACTTGATGTACTTCTTCTCCTGCAGCAGCCCCAGCACGCCCCCACACTCGCGCTTGACGCGCACACTGAAGCCGGTGGTCGCGTAAGCGGAACACTTGTCCAGAATGACAGCAATGGACTGCCACTTGTACATGTCCATCACGGCCATCAGCTTATTAGCATAAATTACGGGCGTGGCCGTCGAGAATGTCAACAGTGTCGGGAAACGGGCTTTGTCCGCGAATATCGGGTCCGCAGTTGAGCTAGGGTTCAACGTCTCAAATCAAGTAGAAAAAAGCCAAATGGAACTGTAATCACTCGAACTTACAAGCCCAGTGCCAGAATATCCAGGTCTACCACAAACACATGGTCAGTTGATCAAACTACAAGACGGACCTGACGTGTACATACCTCCAGCATAAGTGGCCACAGACTGGAAGGTTTTGACGCAGGCTAAATAAAGAACGCACTGATTTGACTGGACGATTCGGTTTCCGTGTAACGCGCTTACTCGAAGCGAGAATTATAGTAGGCCCGTTGTTGAAGAAGTGCCCATCTCGGAACAGGTTGGACAAGCCGATTTCCGCGTTGTCTCCACTAGTCATTCCGTCTCCACAGCCATTGTCGCCCTGCAAGGCCTCAGCGTGGTATGTGTAGTTTTCGTACAATTGCGGGTAGCGTTGACCAATGATGTCCAATGCCGTGGAGACGGATGAAATCACTGGCTTATTGCCTACGTCGGAGGCGTTGCCCACGCTGATGGAGATCACTTTCAACTGCTGACTGGCGGCGTCACCAGATTCACACAACAACAGAACATACAGAGCAATGACAACATGTATTTTCACCATTTCTGCTGCAGCTGGCCAAATGTCATTCGTTCAAACAAATGCTCAACACTGAATACCAGTTCCAGCACATTTTAAACATGTGCCCTCTTTCATTCGATGTATCATTTGTCACGCTTCACCGGAAACAAATTTGACGGATTTCTGATATGTATATTAAGGTGTGAAACTGCTGGCCGAAAAGCATCCTCTCGACACCTTTTTCTGCTCTATTACTCGGCAATTTTACCGCTGTCCTAGATCGTGTGTCGTTGAAAAAGTTCCCCACTGTCTGCCTGCAAGCAGCGTCTGCGTGCCCGCGCTCTACTTGAATACACGTCCTGCTGTGAGATTCCGTCAACAAACTCTTTTTACATTCAGCGGGCAGCCAACGGATAATTACACGTAATTACACATGAAGACAACCAATCGAGTAGTGACGCGTAGCAAATTGATCCGGGTTAGTCCAAGCCACTTCCATCCTGTTATTTCCAAACCAATCAACGGATCAGTCCGGCTGGAAAAACTAGCTAGTCGAATTTGGCATTTTTATCGGAAACAAATTATTTGTGTTTTAATAATTCGCTTAGCCTATGTTCAGAAAATGGAAAACAGTTAAACGCTCGAACATAGCCTTGTGATCCGCCTTCAGGTAGACAATGATCAGGAACGATCGAAAGACCGGAAGAGTATACGCTGCACAATCAGACAACACATTCGATCCAAAACGGAACACTTGACGATTTCCAAGTTAGTTCAGAAGACGGCTAAGTCAACGCTTTTGGATCACGCATGCGGAAACGCGTAGGCAACCGCTGATGTAACCATTGCGTATCCTTTACTGAAAGGTGACAATCGACTGTTTGCAACTGGAGCGAGCAGCAGTCAGATCGTTACATCAACAACAACAGCGAAAACTCTTTTGATTAGCTGTTTTAGTCGATTAACAGCCAGAGGCGTTTGCTCCGGTTCTTCCTCTCAAATACCCATCCCACCGCCAGTTCCTCATGACACATCGGTTTGCTTGCTTTTCTTTGTGCAGGCACCCTTAATTTACCGCAGCTTGTCGCGAATCGCGGAAACACAATTGTACCGTTTGCTGCCGGTTCTGGGAAAGGCATTTTTTACTGAAACGATTCGGGAATCCCAACGGAAGTATTATTACTCAGTTACTCTAGGATATGAATTCAGATTCTTCATTTATGTAATCAGTCTGTAGTTGAATTCTAGATCTTCGTTAAGCTAATTAAATACCCTGCGAGTATGCACGCGCTGCTCGGTTGTAATTTAGAAGTTTGGGAATTTTGTGGGAGTTAACTGTTGTACCTATACCGGCTGTACGCTTTATATACGATGCCACGCCAAAGGTCAGAGTTTGCCGTCTACGGCGGCATAACAGAGCATGAGAGTGCCGGCTAGGTTTCCAACCCCAACTGTTTCGACCGGTCCCGAAGACGCCTGCTAAAGATCCCCGACGATAAAACAACCAATCACAACCCCACATGGTACGCAGGTTTGCCAACCAGCGAGCTAAACGTGTCTCATCCTGCTTTGATAGTACCCCTCAAATTCATCGGCACCGGGAGTTCGTGTGCAATTGCAGCCGGAAAGAAGATTGCCTTGGCGCACGTGAGACCCTCGTCCTCTCCGGGCTTGGATCTCGTTACCTCAGAGAACTGCTGGTGAAGGTTTGTGTCGATCTCCGCAGCCAAAAATGGACGTAAGAATACTTTACTCGCTCGTGTTGGTTCTGTCGCTGACCAAGCGTCAGCACGTTGTGTGCGTGGTACTTTTTACGACTATGAGTAATGCTTGTCCTGAAACAAAATTAATGATCTCATAGGCCGCCATGTTAACAGCTGACCACTTCAAAAATGCGCATTAAGCAGCTGAAAGCGCTGCAATACTTGACAGTCTGGGACCATGACTGATGATAAGGATCGATGTGCAACCGTACGCATGACAAATAGCCAGTGATACACTGATAGCATCAGATGGCAACTCACCACTACAAGAATTTGGTGGCCGGTGTTCGAGTAGCTAGGGGTTGGCCCAGGACAGTTCTCAGCAAGGGCAGAGGTCAACGGTGCACCTGAGCTGACACAGTTGGATTACTGTATCATGCCTGCATGCTCACATGTACATAATCCATACCCGTCAGCGCTACTTCGAAATCGGCGTTTTCCACTTGGATGTACCAAGTAGTCTGAGCAATTAACTGCCATTGATTGAGTTTGAGTTTATTCATCACCAGCCAACAGGTGTTACTTTTTGACTGCCGGAAAAGATTCTTCTGCAAACATGAATTATCATTTCTATGGAATGACCTATGTTTTGGTTGTGATCCTGGCGGTATGTGAATTTCATCTACTGAAAATACTGATTAACTACAGGCGAACTCAACTGCTAAAGCGACATATTCCTACAAATGCGGGTTTGCGCCCACCTTGTTGTAATAAATGTTTTTAACCCCTTTGCATATTTTTGCTTTTGGGAATTTGACATAGTGATGAGTCACAATTTTTCTAAGGCATTATCTTTTAACACAACGGTCTATGTGATGAGACGCTGGCATAATAAGCGGATGAGTCATATCAAGTCCAGTACGTACCCAGATTCCGTTATAAAAGGTAATACTATCGAAAATTTATTATTCGTTACAAACACCGTTTCAATCCTCCCTAAGCAAAAAATTGTTTACTTGTTGGTACATTTTGTATGACATATGTATTGGATTCACCAGTAAACTATTTCAATTTAGGGGAATACAAACAATTAAGTGCGCGACCCATACTAATATAATCTACCAAATCTGGTGAGTATGGGGCGATTTGTTATTTTGCACCCACAATAAGAGAAAAACGTTTTGCATTTTCAAGTTATTAATGCTTCAAATAACGGTCTATGGGAATATGATTTAGATCCGATTCTTACCGCATAGACTGCTATGTTAAGCAAGCTTGTACGCATCAATGACTCGGAAAATCCACAACTGTTTACTGTTTATAGCTATTACTGGGCATACAATAAAAATTTGCCCCATATAATATTCACAAGATTCGGTAGATTTTATCAGTACATGAGTCCCGTATTTTATTAGTGTTCACGGGGTTGAAATAGTTTACTTGTCTGTCTCATGTTAATCATATTAATCTGGGCAGTAAATACTTGGTAGTACATCTGTAAAAATTAATGCTATTTGCACAAAAACGGTCACCGTACGATAGGTTGCAACGCTAAATGTTGCGGAGGAACAATCGGCGCAGAATGCGGAGACTCCTGTTGAACGACACCTGGTGAAGCGGCAGTACGGCTACCCACCTCCGCCTCCGCCCTACGGGTACGGCGCTCCGCCCTCCCCCTACGGACGCGGCGCCATGTTCTGCCAACCCGCCTCCAAGACCTGCACCTTCTCCACCGATTACAGCTGCCAGCGCCACTGCATTAAGCGCGGATTTATGACCGGCAAATGCAATACCCAGTACACGCCTGACCGCTGCGATTGTTGCCGGCCCATTTAAGAAACTTCATTTCTATGCCCGAGCATTGCCGTTTTGCTTACAACTACTCACCTGAATTTGTTGTACTTTTTTGTACATTTCCGCAGTGGCGATTATTATGTGGAACTGCTGTTATTAATTAAATGATGGTGCTTAATTATTTACCAGTTTGATTGCAAGTTGATGAGATCATCAGAGATTGTTCCGGTTAACGCTATTGTTACATGATAGAAAAAAAGGACCTTGACCGATTAAAA
>JAQGAU010001629.1:0-18356 GCA_034698045.1 Paramacrobiotus richtersi | reverse complement strand
GTGAGACCTGGCTTTCCTGTTAAGGTTGTGCAAGAAGGACAGTACACCAGCGCAATCCTCACGAGTCCGCCCAAGTCACGCAGTGGCCGCTACGAGTGCTGGGTGCGACCATTCGAAGAACTTGACGAATGGTTTGTGCGTGTTAGTTCACTGTATTTGACCTAAACTCTTCTGCGTCTTTGTTCAAGAGAAGCAGGATGTTCAATGCTCAAACATAATGGCAGCTATTTAATTTTCTAGCCCTGCAGGATAACAGAATGCAAGAACCACTGACAAAGGAGCGGCACAACTTTCAAAATTCGATATATTTTTATCCTTTGCCTGTAGCTACATCTGAATATAGAACTGCTGTAAAAAAATAAACCCAGTCCGATCAAGTTTGAGGAATATTGGGATGAATTCCGAAGATAAACCAGATAAGTGCACGCGCTGTTTGGTGGCACTGTTGGAACTGGTACTTGCATCGGTTAGTGCTGGCCGGCAGGGATTAAAATGGTAAACATTCGAAGTTGCATGCGAACGGCAAACGGATTGCGTAGTTTAAGACAGTGTTCCTTTCTTGTGCTAACAGCGTCGACAAAAAGCACTATATTGACGCTGATGATTTTCCGGTGCTGTGTTGATGCGCAGGTAGTATACTGACGCGCGTATTGCTCTTATAAACCAAGCCGAAGCAAACAGCGCACGGTTACTCCAGGAGTCGAAAACGTCCCGACTTTATGGAGCAGCCGGCCCATTAAGTCTATAGCTCTTGGTCCAGTGTCTCAACTGGCAGATTGCCACTGCCGGCAGTTTTACGGGTCATAATTTTAAGTTTTACAATACTGATTCGGTTTCTGATGGTTCGTTCATCGGCTATTTAACGAGCTTGTCGACAGAATTACATTTTCAGTTCGTAGTCCTTTTTAAAAACTGGTTGACAAAGTTTTGTTTGCAGGTGATAGTTTGTAAATCATACAAAATGGTCATCGACGACCCCACTCCAGAAAAGAGTCATGTATGGGTGCCTCAAGCACGCTTCAGTAAAATTTTATGGGATTACCAATATCCGCCGACGATGTTCGACGTACTAGTTAGTATCTGCAACGGCGCACTGCTTGCATGAGCTTATCTTCTTTGCGGTTTGGAACACAGCAAGCGGCGTATCGCCTGATTGACCTCTTTTACAAAGAACACGTAAGAAATTTTCAAAGTAAAGTCTTAGTAAAATAATATGCTGCTGATGCGAGAAGCGGCATTAATTTGTTTGTTTGTTTGTTTCGTCTGGAGCAGACAACCCGTTTCCGGGAGTCTAACCTGTTCATAATAACAACTAACGAAAAGATGTTAAATCAGATCCACAGCACAAATTGAACGTTTGAAAACGGACAAGCTGGAACTGTTAAGAGCACTGGAGTAGGTTTTCGTTAGACAGCTAAGCACGTTCCGCAGTCTTATCGCCCGGGTGGTTTCGCTGATCTTTTTCTTAGCTTTGGCGTCGATGCGGACTGATCCACTTAGCCGGCTGTTATCTTGGAACTTGACCATTTCCATCATGTATGTATGTCGGGACTAGACAGGTGTCGCTGTGTCTAATCTTGTACAGCCAGATTGCTTCGTCACGCTTCCACTGCTGGGCTATCTGGACGATGCCCAACTGCAGAAAGTGTTGCTCGGTGACAGGTTCTTTATAGGCCGAACCCAAGGTCACCCTTATAGCCCTGCGTTGAAGCGCTTCCAGCCGTCCGCGTAACCCGATATTTGCGTTTGACCAGACCATAGCGCAACGTCTATGGTGCGGTCCGACAAACGCATGGTACAGGTGTACACGTGTTCTAGTGGAAAGTCCCTCTTTTGCCCGGTTTAGCATCGCAATGCCAAAGTTTCCCGCTTTTCTCTACTTTCTGGTACCGATCGGTCCACTTCAGGTGCTGGTCAATCTGAAAACCCAGGTATCGTACCGTGCTTTCCTGCTGCAGACGGTGGCCATTTATCAAAACAGCGATAGATGACTTATCCCTACATTTATTAGAGCAAATAAACATTGCACTGCATTTCTTTTCGTTAACGGCAAGCATATTTTCGCTGAACCACTTCCCGACCCCTTCGAGTGCTGTGTTGAGGGCATTTGCCGCTTGTTACTTGGTGGGCGCAGTAATTCATGCATTCTCTCGAAAAACGGAAGCAGCTGTAGACTGTGGTTGTATTTGCAAGTTGCCGGAAAATACGTGGTTCAGTCTGTGAAAACTCGGCGTACCTACTATAGTGCGGAAATACTCTTACCTAGATCCCTTGCAATACCGCCCGCGGGGACAAGCTGCTTCCGGAGACCAAGATTGTTATTATAACGGCGGTGTCAAGAAACAGTAAAATGTGTTTTGTTGCATGCGCAATGTGTCAAAATTAGATGAAAACTTCTGATTGTCGCTGTCACAACCTAGCGTTCCGGTTAGTAACAAAAGCATTTCAGTAATTAGCGTTTTGACAAAGTGTCCATCATTAAAATCGTACACACTAAACTCTGATACGCCAATGATAACAAGTAGGAAATGGCTATTCTCACCACCTCGCACCCCTTTTTGGCTATTCTCACAACCTTTCACCACCTTTTAGCTATTCCCACCCCCTTTTTCATAAAATCTGCAGGCACTCCCTTTTGACTATTCTCACTCCCTTTCGCCACCTTTTAGCTGTTTCCACGCCGTTAACAAAATTGTACTTTTCTATTGCGCAGTGCATATGTTGTCATGTAGTTACAAATGGAACTCTACAACAACAGCTTCTGTGTATCTGAATTTCAGCCTTTCAAGGGGTCCGGTAAGAGGCTCTCTATGGAGACGACTGCACTCTGCTCCAGATCGTGCAAATCTCAGCGTTTCAGAAGCATCGAAGACGTTTTTGCGTAGCGTTTGCAGCACATTATCCAACATAATTTGTTTACTCCGTTTTCTAAGCGTTTAGTCTGAGTGTGATTAAAGTGCATCAGGAGCCGGTTTCGTATGCTCCACCTTGCGGGTGCGTGAGCCTGGAACTTTGGAGACAACGAGACTTCGGACATAGCGTGCATCCGCGCTTGGCACTCTTCGGTTTTCTACGGTATTTTCCCAGCCTTCTGCTGTTTGTGAATGGTCAGGCTTCTTGTTCCATTTTGTTATCGCCAGTGTCCGTCTTTCAGCCTTGCAGGCACAGTGCGGTGCAAGTCGGTTTTTTGTAAAGATCGTGAGGATAGCGAAAGGTCGTTTAAAACAGGTGGTGAGAAAAGCTACAAAGTGGTGTGCAATAGTTGTGAGAATAGTCAAAGGTGGTATGCAATTTTTTGAAAAAAGGAGGTGGGAATAGCTAAAAGGTAGTGCAAAGGTAGTGAGAATAGCCCAAAAGGGGTGCGAGGTGGTGGGAATAGCATCACCCTAACAAGTAACGGTCTCAAGTCTTGCATGCGTATATGCATCAAGTACCGCCAGTACGCCGTGCACTATTGGGAATTTGACGGGACTACATCGTTCTTAATGATGCATCGAGTTTCTGGGCATGCCGTTGTCCTATCATGCCACAGGCCCATTAATTTTAGTCCATACCCCTGTACATACTATACAACCCAGCCTTCAGCTAATTGGTTCTGTACTCTGTGAGGAGCGTATGCGCTCCTGCCTAGAGTGGTGTGTCTGTCTGTGTGTGTGGTGTGTCTGTCTGCTCTTGTGTGTTTCTCTCTGCGCCCTGTCTCTGCGCTAGCTGGAGGTGTGTCTTGTCGCTGCATGAAGTGCATGCAGCGTGCTTTCTCGATAGACGAGTCTGCATTGCATGCAGCTCGTCGTCATTCGGTTTTGCCGCGTATGCGGGTTTTCTAGGCCTGTGCTACAGCACAGTGCCCAGGTTGTGGCCATTAAAGACCTTGCGGCCTTCAATGGCTTTGTGGTTGTGTGTGTTTGCTCTTGGACCAGCATCGTGCTGGTCCTTTCAACTCGGACACAAACGCTGTCCAGCAATATGTACCTTTAGAGATGGCTAGGGAAACCATAGTAAGGAAACAGTATCAAACCGCACTCCCTGTATATCTTCACAAACGTCTCGCGCTCTTTTCCAGCCTGATAGGTTATTAATTAATGTTACCTTACGATATCTAGCTTTTCTCATGGTTCGCTCGGTGCTGGACAGACCGGCAGGGTCTAAAACCTGGCCCTGGCCCTTGGCCCAGGCCGCAGGCTAAAACCTGGCTACGGCCTCCATAAAATATGGCCTTACAGAAACAGCACTCCGATTGCGATGGCGAGGATTGTCCGCACTTTTCTCACGACAGCTGAATGCATATGCATGTAACCGCGCACTGATTATATGCGTTGTCTCGTAACGGAATACTGGCTTATGTCTTGCGGATGCTGACTTACATTCCTTACGCCATTTATATATAATTAGTGTTGAAACTCTTCCCGTCTGCGCATGTAAGGCTTGACCTTTGCGATTTCGGCAGACGCCGTTTATAATGCACACATATTACACGGCCTATTTAACCGATCAACAAAAAACTAAGTCATAATTGATAGTTCGCGTGGATTGCATAGCAAGCGGTAACATCAGCTGGTATAACCGGTACGCCATTTACGTATCTCCTTATACATCCAGTTTCGACTGGATTTACAAAGTACGTGAAGCACGCCTTCTTGGTTAACCGTTACGTCTTCATGCCGGCAGTTTTTGAAATTTATGGGACCTGGGGACTCGGCACGAAGAGAATTGTTGAAAAGATTGGAAGAGATCTCATCGCAGTCACAGGAGAACAGCGCTCTAAGGAATTTTTAAGGCAAAAATTGTCAATGTTGATGCAGAAGGGAAATGCGCTGTGTGTTATGGGCACCGTCCCCGAATCTGTTGGGTTAGACGAGATCTTCTTGCTCACGTAATTCTGTTTTTCTAACGGAATGTGTGTGTACACGTATTATAGCATGGTACAGCAATAAACACACGATTCATCTGTACATCTATTAAAGTTATCGCTTAAATCTGAAATTCGGTTATTTGGTTGCTAATTTTTCAAAGACCCTACAACAGTCTAAAGAGGATATTTCTGCCGTCTTACCACTGACATCGAACGGTCCCTGCTAAAGAACCCGTTCTCATATTTTTTCTTACATCGCCACAGAAAAAGCAGATTCTTCGGCACAAGCACTTCATCTTTCGGTCGTAATCAGAAACCGTCCGCTGTGTTGTTTCTGTGGGAAAAGTAAAATGTCAGTCATCGGCGCTAGTTCTGGTCCGTACTCGTTGACCATGAGCAATACTCTAACAGTCAATTGGCAAAAGCTCCCGACGCAGATGCAGGATGATCGCGTCACGCTAACGCCGATACCCTGATACGTGTGCTTGTAATTCTACAGTTGCGTTGTGTGCCATATACCGTCTAATAATAATTAAGTTCTAAATCGGTCGGTATGGAAGGAGGAAGTAGTGTACGGCAGTAGAATGATACACCAGTGCAGAATTCCTTATCTATCACAGCTGCCGATATATCATGGAATTTGTACACTTTACTGCCACGCTTCACTGAATGGGTACGAGTACATTCTCATACATTCATTCTCATCCAGTGAAAAAAACGTACATTCCCATAGACTGCATACTTTGTGTGACTAATGCGCCTTGCTACTGATCTTTTTGCAATCTGCAGCATTATGCCATTATGGCGGGTAATACATGTAATCAAAATAACGAGCAGCATATGGCATTCAGGCGTTATTTCTGAGTTCCATGCTGTGGTCTTGTCGTGCAGCTGTACATAGCAAGTGGTTTTACGTACAGCAGCATATTCTGCCATAAATGCAAAGAATGTTTGCTTTTTACTCCCTATGTCCATTACGCACGGCTTCTGGCTAGACCTGTGGCAAGACATACCTGATGTTTTTATTACGATTGATTCTTACACACTTCAGAACACGCAAAAAAGGTAAACAAACAAATAAAAAAACGCTCAGACGCTAACCACCAACTTCGGTCGAATAACAGGAAAGATCTCGTCTAAGTTAGCCGCAGGAGGGGCAGTTCTTCTCATGATGGAAGTGGCGTTGGCACGCTGCATCTCTATGCTAATGCGCTGGTAGATGTATTCTCTGGCCCGTTTGAAGTTTCTCTCCTGTTTCGTGACGGATCTTTCCGGCTAAGGTGGACAGCAAGCGATGAGCTTCCGGGCCCCACGGCTCCAGTGTCTCGAATCCTAATGGGCAGAATAGGTAGTCCACGGTGATGTTACGGTATTTGATAACTTTTGCTCGTTCAGCCTGCTCTGCTGCAGCACCGGCTTTCTTGGATGTTGCTGGGAGGTATGACAGGGCTACTGTGCATCGTCGAGTAGCATCCCAGGTCAGCATTTTCCCGCGTTCCCAAGGCGTTAACGTAACGCCATCTGGTCGCTTGCCGTCGGTTCGGGATATCCCTGGAGGTTCTAGTTCGGTTCCATAGCCGGCGGATCCAAAGGTCCGTTTAACTACGGTGTTAAGTGTAGCGTGCGCTTGCTTTCTTCCTGCACTCCTTCGACAGCTCAGGGCGTGGTACCCTCGCACGTCGGCCCGTGCTCCTCAGATGCAGCGATGGGAAATGCTTACTGGGGCTCCAAGGCGAAGAGCCACGGCGATTCGGAGTGCCGAATCGTTGAGCAGGTTACCGAGTGGAGAAGCTGGCAGTGCATGCAGCCATACACCGGACTCTCTGGCTGAAACGGCCAACAGTCTCGCTTGCCCGGAAATGTCATTTCTACATACTTCGTTCAGCTGTTCGACGACCTTTTGGATCAGTGGCATATCCCATGCCTTTTGGACGCCTCTCAGTTCGGTGCTGGGTGGTTCTGCTTGGGAAATATCGTGCCATTCTGCCATCGCTGCATCACTGTACGCTTCCGGTTTAAAATCCGCAATAATCTCGGATGTCAGCTGAGCCACGGAGTAAACACTGGCCAAGAAGGCCGGAAGGCCAAGTTGGTGATCAAAGAGATGGCGCTTCGCACGATAGTATCAAATCGGGAAAGGAGGTCCTTCTGCTGATAACAACGACTCGTTCTCAGCTTGTACAGAACTCGGACTGGCCCCTTACTACATCTTAGGAGGTAAAGGGCCTGATGGGCTGGCAGTATGTGCAACTTGTCTGTCATACGGGTAAGCGCTTCTGTCGCTGTAATCAGCGCTTCGGAAACAGCGGAGTCGTGGAGAGGCGAGCCCAGATAACTGAGGGTGTCAAGCCGGGGGCAGTGTAACTGTGGGAAAGATGCCAAAAAAGCCTTGTACGCATTCTCACGATCCCGTTCTGTGCCGCCCAGGACCACCAGCTCGCACTTCGCGATATTAAGCAGCAATCCCCGTTCACTAAGTGCTTTTTTCAGGGTTATGAAATCGTCGTAGACGTCGTCTGGATCTCCTCCAAGAAGGTCGTCGTCCAGGAAACTCTCCACCAGTTTCGACTTAAGGTTGCGGTGTGGTCCGGCGGTGGCCAGGCAGTACAGCAGCGGTCCCAGTGGGTCTCCTTGCTGGATACCGGATCTGGACATGATTCGGTACTGGCCGTGCAGGAGGATGGAGGGTGCACTGTAGCACTGCCACACGTAGCGATGATAGGCTGGCAGACTTTCTGTTACGGCTTCCAGTACTCGGTTACGGTCAAGTGTGTTAAATGCATTTTTCACGTCCAACTTGAGAAATACCTGCGGGTTCGGCCATTTCTCTGCATCTTCGACATAGTATCTTGCACCATGCACGGCCGCTTCTACACCGCCCTTCGTTGCAAACCCTAGTTGAAGGGGCTGCAGGTCGCTCTTCAGGTCGCTTGATCTTGTGGTCGCTATCCGTGATACCATTCGCCGGTGGAACAATCCCACAGCGATTGGTCGTACTCCATTGTCCTTTTAACGGAAGGGGAACATGTTCGCCCCATACAGAATTGGCACTATATCTGCTGGCACTTCCCCTTGAGCATGATGTTTCCTACCGCCACCAGGGCTTCGCACAATCTGGTTGCCAATTCGGTGTTCTTAACGGTGATCAGTTCCTTTAGATATGTAGGTCTCATGCCGTCTGGACTGGCGGCAGAGCCATTTGGGAATGCACGTACAGCTGCGATGACTTCGCCTACCGTAATCTCCGGTGGCGTGGGCGTATTGGGGCTAGGCGGCAGCGAATTAATGACGGGGTTATCGGGGTGTTATTCAGACAGCGTAGCGAAAGTTACAGCCGAAAGGGGATTACGACTTCTTCGCTGATTAAGAGCCGGACTGCACCGTGTACATCCCCATCCTGAAGCTTACGGCTTACGCGCTTGCGAAGCAATCGTTCGGGATCTGATGTGGCTGTGTTCGACGGCGGGTTTGAGGATGGCTCCCCACGGTTGTCTTCCGGGGGGCGCTCCTCCTGCAGATTTCTCCGAATGATGTTCGGATAGGACATTGGAGTTATTTTGCCTGGGGCTGATTTAGGTTGGCCTAGAAAGGAGTAAGCAAACAGTAGATACGCGGACCACGCGTCAACCGTATTTGCCTCCGCCACTCGTTCCAGCACGCTACACAACGCAACGGCGACTAGCGACCTGGTGCTTTTTTGGACGTGGTCTGGGAGATGCACGGACTCCCGGAGATCTGCCAGTCTGTCTGCGAGGTCTCCCTGTACTGGTGGAGGATGGGTACCCGACGGGACTCGCTGCTGGGGTGCGGATCTTAACTGTCGTTCTTCTGCGATCTTGCAGTACTTCGGCTGGTTCGCCAGGTGCTTTTCGAGGTTTCGGGTGGATGACAGCTTGGCTTGGCATTTGGTACACTGTAGGAGATCGGCCATATCTGTGGAAAAATACTGGGGACAGAAAGAGATCTGTCTAACGTGAGATCGAGAAGGAATACTCACAGAAAACTAAAAGGCAGCTAGCCCGATGCTACTCCAGAATCTGCTGCATCGAGCGTAACATTGAGAAATTCCTTTCCCTCTACAGCTCGAAGATTCTGGTCCCACCCTCAGCGGGAAATTGTTTAATCCGCCATGAAATGATGTAGGGATGTAGGGAGATAACAAGAAATGATCCATTTTTAAAGGAAAAATCAAAAAAAAATCAGAAGAATAAAACTGAATAAAAATCGATGTTGGTTGTAACTAGTTTATTATAAATATAAATATGTGAATACGTATGTAACCGCTAAAACCACAAACAGCATACGACGAAGATGATTTCCAAAACGAATCAAAGCTTCCACAGAGAATCTTCGATGCCAGTGGTGAGAGGAGCACACAGTGCAATTTTATCTGTTGTGTTTATTTTGTTAGAAATTATTAACTATATATGCATAGTACAGTACACACTTTTCCTGCGAAAATGCACAAGCGAAGGTAAAGTCAAAAATAATTTAAAACACGTATTTGACACAACTAGGGCTTATAAAGATGCTCATCGCAAACGCTGATATACATCGCAAACGAATTTTCAAGGGTAACTGGCGTAAGCGGAACCCATTATGCATACGGCATGGTAGACATTTACCAAACGCGTGTTTCATTGCGTGTGTCCTATTATTAGTTTAGTGGATGCGCGTGCTTCGTACGCGCATCATGTGTGTCTGCAGTCTTATAAGCCGGCATACCGGCCAGCTTTGAACTCAGTTGGAAGTTACTTGGTTTTTAGTTTGCTCCAGTGCGGAGCTTCTTTAGCTGGCTGTTACGATTAGGTAATAAAGATGTAGAGCTTCTGCACTGCGGCATCGGGAGTAGCGTAATGGATGTAATCCCATTAGGGAAGTTGTTAGCGTTTCAGTTATGTGACAGCGCATCATCGGTGTGCAAGTACTTGTAGTGTACATGCATTCAGCTTTAGTGGGACCATTCGTCTCATTCTCGTTTTCGCAGCTGGAGTGCTGTTTCTGTAAGGCCATATTTTATAGAGGCCGTAGCCAGGTTTTAGCCAGCAGCCTTCCCAAATTTTCTACGGCCTTGGCCGAGGGCCTAGGCAACCGGCCAGGTTTAAGACCCTGCCGGACAGACCTCTCCAACGCTATCTTATCTTTTTTGAATTTTATAAAAATGGACACTTTTTCCGTCAATGATGGACGCATTTGTTTTAATGATGGACACTTTGCCCATTAATGGACACTATTCACAATTTTGTTAGCAGCAGCGGTGACAGGCTCAGTAACAAAGAGAGAATGTCCAAGTTAGACAGACAAGGGTTTCATGGGTTAAAACCCATACAGACAGCACGGTAGTGGTTCACCTGCTACATACCAAATGAACCAGAAACACAACAGGGCACTTCCAGAACAATCGCAGTTCGCTGTAAGTGAACCAGATAGAACCACCATAGAACCAAATGGAGACACAGTTAACCAAGTCTTTTAATTTGTATATGGAATTTTCTTTTGCCATGGAACCAATGGAACCACATGGAGCCACCATAGAACCAAATGGAGACACAGTTAACCAAATCTTTTAATTTGTAGATGGAATTTTCTTTTGCCATGGAACCAATGGAACCAAGTGGAACCACTATAGAACCAAATGGAGACACAGTTAACCAAGTATTTTAATTTGTATATGGAATTTGCTTTTGCCATGGAACCACCTGGAACCATCATAGACCGAATGGAGACACGGTCAAGCAAGTATTTAAAATAAAACTGCTTTTTATTAACTTGTCACAGAATGTTGACACAAATGCATTAAAACTACAACATAAACACATCCTCAAAACCAACGAATCTGGGACTGTGCCCATTACGCACAGTGCATTTCCGCGTTGCATTAAGATGGACAGTCTCTGTTTAAAACATTCCTTGGACCGCGGTTCTCCGGAAGCGCCGGACAGATCCTTTCCGCACGACTTTATCAACGAGCTTTTTCGTACCAACACCCCATGTTCCGTAGATTTCGAAAGCCGCTGGCGTGAAAACGTAGCGACTTTCCAGAAATGCGTACTTCCGGTATTTCCTCTGTTTAGCCATTTCGGCGGCAGCACCGGTATTTTGGCAAGAACGATCGACATTGGAGCGGCACAGGGTGTCACCACAGGTAACATCGATGGAGAGCGGCTTTCCACGTTCCCATGGCTTGAGAGTGACCACATCCGGTTTTTTCCGGTCCTTACAGGACAGACCTTTTGGTTCGAGGAGGGAAGGGTGCCCGGCAGTCTTCAGAGCACGAGCAAATTCGGCGCTTATACAAATATATTTAAATTTGTATATGGATTTAAATATATTTAAATTTGAATATGCTTTTTCCATGGAACCAATGGAACCACATGGGACCACCATAGAACCAAATGGAGACACTGCTATCGGAGTATCGGAATCTTGACACGGAATTTGCTTCTCCCATAGAACGAACGGAACCATATTGAGCCACCATATACACAAATGCAGACAAGGAGTTAACGAAGCACCTTGAATAAAATACGAACTCTGCCACGAGTCTTCGCGGCACTGCGTAACAGCGCTGTCAACTTAGGTGCGCAGCATTAAGACCGTGAGACGCGCACAAAAGTGTGCCCGGGCAGAACGACGCTCTGTGGAAACGGCAAGTTTTCAACAAATCAAAAATGTTGATTATGTATCCAGCAGATATCAAGTATGGTGTAAGCAAAAGAAGCCAGGAATATAACGGAAGAATAAGAATTTAACCAAGGATATGAATTAAAGGGGCATTCCGGTGAAACCGATTGTATTGCAAAATATGTTGCCCTTACACGGATTGAAACAGTCGACAATACCCATGGAGTGCTTATGAAAGGGAAAGGATGATCTTTGATTGTTTTTTTGTCCGTTTGTACGCGCATTGACCGGCTGTTTTGCAATATGGTCAAAACGTTTAACTAGTGATGCCGTCCTACAAATTGTCGTTTCCATCCAATTAGCTTGTGCGATACCTCAGTAAATGCGCGTAAACCTAATGACGATTCTGAATCAGTTTCGGCCGGTAAGGTTGGACGTGAAATTCTAAACCAAACTTCAACATTTTTGAAATTTATTAGAAAAATTCTACTAGAATGTTTCAAAACTTTCTTTCACGTCAGAATCATCGCCCCTTTACTGTGCATTTATTGATCCATCCCTTTAGTCAAATTGGTTAGAAACGAGGATTAATAGTGCGGCATCTCTGTTTAAACCTTTGACCATATCGCGCAACAACCGGTGACTGCGCGCACAAACAGACAAAAGTACAACTGAGTTCCATCATTTCACGTTCCAAAGGATTGTATCATTTATTATTGTATGGG
Organism: Paramacrobiotus richtersi; assembly: GCA_034698045.1. Lineage (NCBI taxonomy): Eukaryota > Metazoa > Tardigrada > Eutardigrada > Parachela > Macrobiotidae > Paramacrobiotus > Paramacrobiotus richtersi. The sequence goes on along the minus strand of JAQGAU010001629.1, from coordinate 6,158 downwards.
TTCCGTGCCTTGTTTTCACCTGAGCAATGGCACTCTTTGGCGCAAAACCTCCCAAATGACCGGAGTCTAGCCTTAAAGGTAGTGTAGTTGGCATATACTGCAATGGCCATTTTGCAGGTAAACGGTGGAAATGCGAAAATCATATTTTATTACTGCTTTTGATGGCCAAAGAACTGATACAAATGAGCGCAAACGGCATTATGGCGCAACATCCGGTTGTCGAAAAATCCCCAGAGTAAGTCTCAGTGATTCAGGCAGAGCAAACCTCTCGTTTTCCAGCGCTTTGTTTGAAACCTGCTGGATAAATGCACACTCGTGGGAGGATTGCTTTGAACCGAAATCACCCGTGAAGCACCTTTTAAGAAGTTGAAAATGAATTTTAAAGATTCTTAAGATTCATTTTTAAATTGTAAAAAAATTCCAGAGCTGGTTATGGATCAAAACAGTTATCATATGTATGTGTACTAATTTTATCAAATAGGTTCAGACAGATCGCTTGAGAATGAGATTTTTGGTACACCTGATTGCGTCTAAAATTTCGTTTTAATTCGTTTTTGTGCTCATCTGTCAACTCAACTAATAGAGATCGATAAAAGAATTTCCGCACCTCTCGTCCTCCATCGTTAGAGTTTTTCAATTAGAGTTGTACTGTAGATCAGTTTTCAGAATGCCCAAATCTGCCTGCGGGAGCAAAGCCATCGATGGTCACAGTTATCCCTTATCCCAAGTCTGCCATCATTGTCATATTCAGTCACATCTGACCGAGTAGCAGCACGGGCGTTCAAATAAGGAGCCACTACCCTACGGTGAACGTTAACGAATTCACTGTAAAATGTACGGTGGCACCTACAATTCTTTGGTGTCGAATATTTATTCAATTTACCTGCACCATATTATCGTTTTTTCGTATGTCACTGTTAAATTGTTGTTGAAGTTTATTTTACAGTGAAATCCCTTGACCTTTACACTGAAGAGGAAAGGGTGACTCCAGTCTTTTCCTCTGTGTTGGGCGTCCGGTTAAAAAACTGCAAATAATGCAAAACGACGTGATGCCCATATGAGATTCCAAACGTGGAACGTACCTGATGATCAAGTGCTGCCCAGCTAAGTCTGATCAACTAGTTTTGAAATTTGACAGGAACCTTCCTAAAGTATTTCGGACGTCCATTCATTCTGCTATATGCCATGGTATAAAGCTGGGTTTTCTCAAATGACTGGACAATTTACAAATTTTAAATCGAATGATACCAGCTTCGAAACCTTGTCCGACCCGTGCCCTTATCTTGCTCGAAACTGGTAAAACAATGTCTGTTAAATTGCAAAATGTATAATTTTCTGCCGTGCTGTACTTTTTTAAAAGGACATTCTTCCGTGTTCTCACACGAAGCGCAAGGGCAGACGAAGTTGAAATTCGCCTGACGAACTTCGATCCGGTATGTGTCGGCTACGGGCGGTGGCCCGAACCAAGGGCGCGCGAAGCTCCAAAATGCTGGTGGGCAAATAATTTGCCCAGCGGCGCCAGTTATTCGGAAAGTGTGCCCGACGGCGCACCGAACTAAAAAACTGTGCCCAGCGGCGCAGCGTCTGAAAAATATCATTCCCTTAAAATATCATTGAAAGACACAAATGCTCTCACCAAGAGTCATCTAGCGACACTATCTAAAGGTCATCCAGTATTTTTGCTTGAACTCAGTGCATAACCAGTGTTATCGTGGCCCTTTTTTCCCGGGCTCAAAAAATAGAATTTTTGAAATAACTGCGTAATAATAATTAATAGGTGTAAGGTGTTAAACAGAATGAATGAATAGCCCAGCAAGAATGGCTCGTTATGCACCACCTACAGAAAAAGGTTTATTGCAGAAAACTGGGCACATACTAATAAGTTCAAGCTTAGGTATTGTGCCACTCTCTAAACATAGGCGAACAGAGAAATGCGTTACCGAGGTTAACGGTAAGGTCACTGTAGAAATTGCCATCTGCAATCAGTCATTTTGAAAACATTCATGCCAGTTTTAAAAATCTGCAAGCAGTTATTTTAAAAAGTAATAACCAGGTAAAGTTCTGCTTCATGTACTAATCTTTGTAGGACAAAAATTTGTCTGATAAGTGTGACCGGTAAAATGTAGTGGAAGCCCAAAGAAGAATCTGAGACGTAACAATGTATGAATCTAGAGATACATTATGCTTCCATCTGTAATTCGTACCTGCATCAGTGATACAGTATGAAATCTGCGATTACATGATGGACGAATATTCGAAGTGCCTTTCCTAGGTCTGCATAAGAATCCAAACGTTCAAATTACGGCAGTTTATTTTATTACTTCACTATTATATTATTATGAACGTTTTTGTGATATGCTCTTGCTACCTATGAAATGTATCAAACTGTTAGCTTAATATTTAAAACAAACAGTTGTGGATGCGAAACTCTATAATTATCTAATACGGTTTTATTGAAGTATGATTCTGAAAGTTGTGAAAGTGGCCATACGTCACAAGACTCACAACCAAGCTTAATGGCTGCGAGGACCATTTGTTAAGGACGAGTAACTGGTGGTAATTCATATTAGGGCATCTAGCCTATCGTGTAAAGGATACTTTATTCTGTACAAAACTATTTAAAGATTAATTATAACATTTTTCTTTTGAAAACTACAGATTAAAACTTAAAGTATGGTTACGGGAAGCAGTGTCCTCAACAGATATGTGTCTGGTTGCGTTACTTTCCTAAACTCCTTAGCGCAGTTCAGCCGGCGTGTAGTAGGGAAGACAGTGAACGCAAGCGAGACTAGCGGTACGGCCATACTTTCTGTAGCGGCCTTGCAACCGTCATTTCGCTTTAACTTTGAACGCGCGCGGGTAAACAATCAAGTTTAATTCGACAACAAATCACAATAATACGGGAAAAATAAGTAGAACATTTCTAAATTCATAATTTCCCATTAAAACCTTCTTCGTCGGAGGAAATCTCGATATCTCTACAACAACAGTTGCAAATGGCCAAAAACAGTAGGGGCTGTCCCCCACTGTCCCCCCTACATTATTTTTCGTTTATAACTTTTTTCAGTTAATGTATTTTGAAAATTCGTTCGACTAATAAGTTTGTCATAGCATTACGGACATCATAGCGTTTCTATATAATTTTTCGACTAAGCGCATGCCGCAGAAATCCCACTCAAAATTTTTGACTTTAAAGTCATGCAGCATTTGAAGTTTAGTAGGAATAATTCAACTAAAATAAGTCTGATGTAGAACATTCATTTCTGCATCTACTAGTGCTGCTTAGCCGGTTTAAAATTGTGACGTGTGGACGCGGCACGCGCTGCCCCAGAACGACCCAACCACTAGCGAGACGTCCTTAATATGTGAAGTTTCTGTTTTTGGAAATCTTTTTGGGTACGCTCTAAACGGAAGAAAACAAAACCAGACACTGCGGGAGTCTACGGTAATGCTTGTAAGACAAGCAAAAACGAGCCCACCTCTAGCAGCCCAAACAGGATTTTGCAGGTAGCTGCTCTCTCTGACATACGCCAGATAAAGTACAAAAAGGTTGCACTAGAACCGGGCTGAAAGTAAGCCTGAAAACTGCGCAGCACAGGGTGGAACAGTTTCAAACGCTGTTAAGCAGACTTGGTGGGGCAGTGCTGTATACCATTTAAGCTATTGGGTTTGCTTCCATTTGGTCCTGTGATGGTTCCACGTGGTTCCATTGGTTCCATGGCAAAAGCAAATCCCATGTACAAATTAAAATACTTGGTTAACTGTGTCTCATTTTGGTTCTATGGCGGTTCCATGTGGTTCCATTGGTTCCATGGCAAAAGCAAATTCCATATACAAATTAAAATACTTGGTTAACTGTGTCTCCATTTGGTTCAATGGTGGTCCCACGTGGTTCCGCTGGTTCCGTGGCAAAAGAAAATTCCATATACAAATTAAAAGACTTGGTTAACTGTGTCTCCATTTGGTTCTGTGGTGGTTCCATGTGGTTCCATTGGTTTCATGGCAAAAGAAAATTCCATATACAAATTAAAAGACTTGGTTAACTGTGTCTCCATTTGGTTCTATGGTGGTTCCACGTGGTTCTATGGCAGATGCAAATCCCAGGGTTAGATTACGATACTCAGTTAACCGTGTTTCCATTTGGTTCCATGGTGGTTCCGTGGGGTTCTATTGGTTATCTAAAGTCAGTGTTGTTACCAGGTTCTGTTGGTATATACCAAGTGAACCACTATCGTCCTGTCCTATGGGTTTGAACCAATGGAACCCTTGTCTGTCTAACTTGGCCATTCTACAGTAACAAAGCCCGCCGAGAAACACGGTTTAATATAATAACTGGCAAGCTCGGTTGTTTTCTCCGGTCCATACAACGACCTTTTACCGATTTCCTTATACTCGCACTCCGCTGCGCGTGCGAAGAAGACCGTAGCAAACAGAGTGAACATACCGGCCTGTTTACTGTTAAATTCCTACAATGCTTGTGTGAGGAGCGAAAGCCGGCACCGATATGCGGGAAATTTGAGGCAAGGTAGCGCGGTGAGGATGAAGGCGCACGGAAAGTGTTCACGATGCAGGTTGTGCAATCTCACATGAGAAATTTCCGGTGACCCTTCAGTCCCCTCAGTCCGCCTCTCCCGTTCCAAACAAAATCGGTTGTTCCAGGATGATGCTGGTGTGCTTGTCTGGGCGATTGTATAGCGCCGAAAAGAGCTGCTGGTCGATCGTCAGCTAGCTGTACATTGTGTTAAGGGATATTGTTCAGGTCTGCGGTTGTGTCTGCTCCGATTCTCATGATGTGCGTGTCGATAAGGTGACGCTTGGGTGGTCCTGTAGGAGTTGTTTAAGCGCCCTTTCGACATCGCGTCTGGTGAGCAATCGCCCGCTGGCGTGCTAGAAGAACGGATGGCCCGGTGATCCGCGGGTCGTTCTGAATGGCACAAACAACTTGTAAGCGACTACGCAAATGTCGGACTGCCTGTCACCATCAGAGTAACAGGCCGTCTTATAGTCACAGTAACAGTGTTGCCTGTTGCTAGCTGGTCCGTCTTGGTACGTTTCAGCCGGAATGTTCACCTCCAGTGGCTACTCGAATCCCGTGGTTCAGCGAATCATCAGACTGTTTCTTCAACATCCAAGACAACAGAACAATGGGCAACACCATCATCCATGCGGCGGTCAGACGGTACGCATCGAATAACAGATTTACGGCCGCTGTGATCCAGATTGTTTGTTCTTCTTGCGGGCTGCTCGATTGACGGGAACTGTTCATCATGTTCTGTAGATAGGTGGGAATGCTGCGGAAATCCCCGGTTAGCCGGTATGTTGTGGTTGACTCGTTTCCCATTGTGCCGGTTAGAATAAGGAAGGCGCAGAGCACGCCGGTGATTATCAACCACATTATCGATCGGAAAGACGCCAGTGTAGCGGCAAACGTGTCCCGTTTGAAAATGGTGCCGATACTTCCGTGGTTTGTCGATGATGGACTGCTTTTCGGTACAACTCACAGGTCAGCCTCAGTCACACTCACGTTACGATATTGATGAAAAAGTTGCCTACTAACGGAGAAAGAAGTACATTTCAATGACAGAGTGCATACATTGTTTACTTTACAACAATCTTCTACAGAGGCGTTGAGATTAACAGTGCACTTATTTTTTCTGGTCAGACGCGCAGGAAACATCATTCGCAGCCGCACGCTAGTGATTATGAAGACAATTACTTTGTTTACCCTACATATGTACAATGACGAGATATGTACAATGCATTAATAGAATGAATACCATGAATACAATGAACTCAACATAATTGTGCCCAAACAAGTATCGCATTCAGACTTGCGTTCCATAAGTAATGGCCGAGACTGGCGCTTTTCGGTGCGGTAACAGCAGGGGCGATACTTCGGACACAACAATAAGAGAGCTGTGCGTATATCGTTCGCCGTTGCCGCAAACATGACGTCGTGAAGAACTTCCACAAGGCTTATGACATCTGGAATGATTGCAACAGGAGCACGGTTGGTTGTGGTCGCACTGGCCCGGAAGAAAAGCTGATGCCGATTGGGCGTTAGCGGCATGATTACCGCGCTGGTTGCGGTATGGACGGTTACGGTGGGTACGATAGCTGCGTTGGGAACGGTGGGTACGTGAGCTGCGCTGCGTACG
>JAQGAU010001628.1:0-18360 GCA_034698045.1 Paramacrobiotus richtersi | reverse complement strand
CAGTTTTAGTACTTTTTGTGGCTGTTCTTTCGTGATGTTTTTGGTATCGGGCGCGAAGCCGTTCATCTACGAATGGCTCTGCTGAACGAAATGTTCAGAGGAATAAATTTGTTGTTTGTTGTTGTTGTTGTAATGTAATCATGTATTCTGTCGTTTCACTCCGTTAGCCGTGAGAGCACTCACCACGCCTGACCGTTGCAAGCAAGCTGACGATGTTAAGATGTCGTCCGAACGTAACCATGACGTCCATCTCACGACGAAGCGCTTGTTCTTGACGGCCACCACCTTCGTCAAAGACTGTTTTAACCGCTACCGTCTGTGGTTCTTCTGAGTTATGAAGGCGGGTAGCCGTTGCTTTCCACACGGTCCCATACCGCTCGTTTTTCAAAATCAGTTTCTCTGTAAAGACAAGCATTAGTTATGTGCCATTGAACCTGGCTTTAACATAGTTACCGATCTTTAAATTCGCCATCGGAATTTGTAGCACGTCAAAGGGATCTTCTAGGTGCAGTGTCATGCTTAATCTCCACTGTACAGCGGATGCAGCGTTGCTGCCATCGGAACCACTAGCGGCAAGGCCTCGCGTCAGATTTTCCTTGTTTTGTTGTGCTTTTCTCCTGTAAGTCCAACTTACTGCTCCGATGATTGTTACGAGGACGATGCCGACTACGACACCGACGATCAGCGAACCGTCAATTTGTACCGCTGCGCTAGCGTTGAGGGTCTGGTCTGTGGCGGTCGAAAAGCCGTCGGCAGTAGCATAGTTTGTAGGACAATATTCATCGATTTCAGGGATTGCGCAGCATTCGTACTGGTCGAGCGACGGCAGTACTTGTGCACCAGCGTTAACAAAGTAGCCATCTACCCAGCTCCCGCCGCAATTAAATATAACGTTCGGAACTTGCCCGTTGGGCGCATTGCCAATCTGGTGCACCCACTGGACAAACTGCGCAATGCTACAACAAGAGCATGCGGTGCTTTGTTCCGTAAGGCAAAACGCGTTGTAGTTCAGGTCAATTCTTGCGGAATTCGAGCGATTTAAAATGCCGATGATGTCAAATGACAAAGTCTTCAACAAGTTTCCGCTCAAGTTTAAATTGTCCAGTTTGGGTAGCGTAAAGTGAGCTGTTCTGTGCAATGTACTTAAGCCGGGGCGCTGGAAGGAGAGATCCAGGTACTGTTATAATGACAACAAAAGGAAATTAGGTAAGTAGCGTATCCTCATTCATCAGATGTCAGGTAATTTGACTTACTGTTAAAGAATGCGCGACATGTTTCAGGATACTTAAGTCAAAACTTGATAATTTATTGCCTGCAAGTGAAATATGTCCGATGGCGGGTTGACCTACTGCATAGGCAGTTCCAGTTTCGAAGGCGGTGATGTGAATGTCTTCTATATCATTGTAAGCCAATGAAAGCCGGTATATGTTCTCGAAACCACTCAAGAAATCCTTTTCTAATGAACCGATGAGGCAGTAATTTATACGCAACACCTGTAGAGTTTTTCTGACATTTGCTAGGAATGGCCCTATTGATAAGCGAGTGCCGTTGGTTCCCTGGAAGAAAGCTAGGTCGATCGTTGCCAACTTTGTTAGGTTGGCTGGCATCGGTGGAGCGTTATCATGCATAAGGCTTCTGTTCCAGGGTGCCACGCTCCCTCCTTCTAGTCTGATGTGCTCAACCTCGGCTGGAATGAAATCGACTTGAAAGTTTCCGGGAATACTGTAGATTTCGTAAATGCAGTCCAAACTGTGATTGGTATACTGGCAGCTGGAATGTGGCAGGGTAACAGGTGCAAGATCCTTTATCGCATCCACTATAAAGTATGCGGCAGAATTGTTGTCACTATGTCACTGAAGATGAAGATCGCTTTACTGACTCAGGCAAGTTTACTTTTTTTTCAAAATAAATAACAACTTGATGAAGTATAATATGGTTTCACGTGGTAACCAGTAGCAAAGCCCTAACATGCATATGAAATGATAAGCCGAAGCCGCTCGTTAGTTAAAGGAGAACAGTTATCATAGTTTCCTCTATACTGTGTATCGAGTAAACCGTGCTAATCGTTCTCGTATAACTAGCTTCGGATAACGCATATAATGGAAAAAAACTTGAAATGTAGCATAGTCTCCACGCTATCAAGTTCTAAGGTACAGGCTTTAACGGGCGGACAATGACCGGCTTTTTTGAAATGGTCAGTCGAAACTGGAACGCAAATTGTCGACCGAATCTCACAAAACGATGACACTTGTCTATGTCTGTAATGGATAAAAAACAAAAAATGCCATACATTCAGCGAATTTTGCAGGTTCGACTGGTATAGGTCACCCACATTAGTTTATTCGTATAACAGGAGGTTTGGCTTGTTAGTCTTAGTAACTCTCCCATAAATTCATTATGCGTACGTAAGCGACATCTACAATGTTTACTCGGCACCTTCTTGGTCCTCACCTGTTCCCGCTAGTAATTCCACAGCTACAAATATCATAAGAGATACGCATTTATCCAATAATGACAGCGCCATTAGAAAGCAAAATGCCCGTGACAAGGTTAAAGAAGCGATGCACCGACCCCTTTTTCCGTCAGAAGGAAGGAAGGCTAGCTGGGGTAAAGCCAGTGGTTTATCTCAATGGCGTTTACGTAAGACTCAGAAGTCTGTATTTGTATAATTTGCCTCGACTGCATGGATACTGCAGATAATCCTCGATGCCTAATGACGTGCCGGATTTTTGAGTCACCGTTCGTACAATAACGTGCCATATTTACAATACTGATAGCGTAATCATATTTCTTCTGAACCGCCTTTGCTGGGCAGAGAAGGTTGTAAAATTAAGAAGAAAACAACGTTACATCGTTGGCAGTAATCAACTGGACTTCGGTTTGCATACACCAGAGCAAAATGCCGTTTGCGTAACGCTGTTTGTACGTAGCATCAACAACCGGTTTCTAGAACCGCATTACGGCATTCTTTGGGGATCTTTATGCACAGACAGCACAGTTATCAGTTTTAGAGAGACATCCTAGTGTTCCTTTGCGATAGCGGTGCCTTTAAAGTGAAAGGCAACTGTGCGCAATACCGCGCTGTATATATTTGTTGTTCTAAGTAGATGTCGTCATGCGCAATCTACAATACAATTTTTGCTTGCAAAAATGCACTGTCGCCATACTAAATCCAAAATACAGCTGTGTGTATTGTTTGCCGTATTGTGTTTCATATTTGTTAAGCCGAACGAAGAAAATTGTTTTACACTGATGATTTTGTCAGCTTGAATCCACCGATCTGGAATGTAGAGAATAATGACAGCGAGCTTCTTTCCGATACTTTTGTTTCCAACACTGTGAGCTTTTTGAACTATTACTCGTCCAATGTCGATGTGAGCAACGGTATTCTGACCATCAGTTTTACCCGGGAATTCAACATCAGCGATGGTTATACCAGCGGAAAACTGTCCAGCTGCGGATTCATGTTTAAATACGGTTATGTGGAAGCTCGGGCAAAGGTGCCAGCGGAAGGTCTGTACGCAAGCCTTTTCTTGTTTGGAGGCCAAGATGGATGTGTGTTTGGTTCACGTCAACAAAGAGTCACGGTCTTCGGTGCTGCGAGCCACAATGAAACCACTATAGAAACAAGGTACCTCGTCTTGGGCGCACGTGACTTTAGAAAGTCATTCTGTATAATAAGGTTCTCAGATGTCGAACCACAACACCGCAGTCCACCTCTACCTTTCTTTATCAAAAACTTTCACAGTTAACATATCACGGGAAAGAAAACTGGGAAAGCTACGGGCTTTCTTCAGCATTTGGGGATTACAGCGACTGTCTTACTATTAGCCACCGCTAGCCGATGAAATTCATATCAATTCCAGAATGTTACTCCGAAATTACATTTATGCGGCCTCCGGTAGCGGTGACTGGTTTATCACTTCCCGCTACAATAATTTACGTAAATGCACGTTTCGTGGGGTAACATAAAATAAAGTCAGATTCAGTCAAGGGAATAACTACTGTATCTCGACGAAGTGGCCTTGGCAGATCTCATTTCGGTTACAAACTTAGCTGCCCTGCTTTTCTACATTTTCGTTAAGCTTTGGAAATACTAATTTCTGAATTAAACAAAGGATTTTCGTAATACACAGTACAGTCTCAAAATTGAGACTGTACTGTGTATTACGAAAATCCTTTGTATTACGATTTCAGATGTCGTTGGAGAGGCTGTAAGGTGTATTGACAATGACAGTATTGTTAAGCGAGGATCTGTTCTTGTGGGTCCATTACCTTGAGCAGTGACTGCTGCTGATTGTAATGGACGCTAAACAGCGTTAAACCAAAAAACACCCTATTGCTTGGTTCCGCCTGACCATGTCCAAGTGCTCGGAGAGGTCCCGCCCAAAAACATTTTTTACGTTTCCGTACTCCGATGGCGCTTGAAGAAAAATAAATTGGAGTTCATTTCAAACAGGCGCGTGATCCTCAGTGCACGTTCGAGGAAGAGGGGTGGCATCGTTATCACGGGCGCAGCACCGTTTTCTGCTCGAAGGTTCGAGATTCGAAATTCTCGTAATTCGGGAAACAGTTAAAAGTCACATACTAGGCTATGCCTAAGTAAAATGAATGGAGAATCAGGGGGAAATGTCGATCAGAAGGAGGTCTTACACGGTGGCGGACGACAGCCGACTATACTGTATCCTATTACACTTGGCTGAATCTTACTGTATGTACAATATTTCCCGATCTGATTCAATGTATTGCCGTTTACGTCGCATTTGCCCAAAGATGTCGAGCAAACTCTAGAAAATTACCAGGTACTACGTCGATTCTTCCACGGATGGGTCCCCTATTTCTGATTTTCTGGATGAACAGCAAATACGGACAATTCACAAAAACCAAATGAACATGTCACTGGAATGGCATACCTATGGCCTTCTATGGACCCCAGACAGTTTGCAATGGTTCGTTGATGGAAAATCCACCTTTTTCGTCAACGGCACATACTTTCCACAGGCGGTACCGGCGGTGCCTATGTTTTTGGACATTCGTATCGGAGGTGGAGGGCATTCTTTTCTGCCGCAGACGTTATTAGTTGATTACGTACTTGTACGCCCAACTGACTGGATGATAATCGATAACACAGCTGATTCCATTGAACTACTTCCGTTATACATCTCTCTCGGCATCCTTTTTGCCTTGTTGTCACTTATTGGTGGAATTGTGAGTTTCTGTGCACGGCGAAGACGGCTACTTGCCAGTGGAACAATGCGAAAAAGAGCGGAACTTGCCGGAAGCCAAAAGAGGGCTGATGGAGCAATGGTTACAAACAGAAGGCTGCCTGTTAAGGCATATGTCCAAGCATATATTGGATTGTTGCAGATTCCTCGTCAGAATCTAGTAATTGGTAAGTAAGAAGAATCGCACAGATTTGTTACCACTTGTATGTCCGGATTTGACGGCTTGTATTAAAAGCTTGGGTTTTGTAAATCCGGATACTGGTAACATTACGGATTTGCGTGGCATTAGTAGATAACGTTCGCCAGACGTTCTTGATTCCTTTTCTTCCCTTGACACTTTTTTGTAATGGCCAGTAAGTAATCTGCGTTTATGGGACTTGCACTACAGAGTGGGTCGGCATTTTCGGAAGTGCGCAGCTCAGTGATCGGTTTCGCAGTGTGATCACCGGAATCTAGCGCACGGGGGCGCTTTGCGCAAACGGTTTACCGAAAACCGGTTATTTCCAAATCATTTTTTGCATACTCACAAACCAGTGACACTTATGTAACAGCAATTCTAATTCGCAGAAACCAAACTAGTTGGATCAGGCCAGTACGGCATCGTACGGAAAGCAGTAGCCACTGGTGTGTTAAATATCAGATGCGCAGTCACAGTGGTTGTTAAAGGTTCCCGGGACAACCACAGTACCGTTCACAAGGAAGTCCTTTTGAACGAGTTGCAAATTATGGCAAGTATCAACCGGCACCTGAATATCGTCAATCTGCTGGCCGTTGTGAAAAGCGGTATGTATCTTGCGTAATGCATTAGAAAAGACTGAAAATAAGGTGGCTCTCCTAACACGAGCACAAAACTGAAGACAATTCCAAATGTAACTGATCAACTTTATGAAACTCGCCTTTAGCATATGAAATAAACCTTTGTTGTAATTTATAGATGATCTATTGTTGGTGCTGGAGTACTGCCAAAACGGATCGCTGCTACGGTACCTGCGTTCGAACAAACGCGACTCTGCATTTGACAATATTAGTGTGGACGACACCTTCTTCATTTCTGATCCGGCCGTCTCTGCAGAAAGTATTCGAGTTGAAGACCTTGCAATGGTCCACACCGAAGAGTTAGCTGAAAGCATATCGAAAAACCTGGAAACAACTGTTTTGTGCACGAAAGACTTCATCCATTTTGCATTCCAAATCGCCCGAGCCATGGAATACCTGACAGCTTGCTCCATAATCCATCGCGATCTGGCGGCAAGAAATGTGCTAGTCTGTCACAACAAAATTGTCAAAGTGGCTGATTTTGGACTTGCAATCCAAACACAGGAGAAACAATCTGTCATTGACACTAAAAAGGTATTACTGGTAAAGACTGTGCATTGTGTTCTCTGTGCCGTAATAAGTGCAGCTGAGTTTAACAAAGAAACGCTTCAGCTGGCGCTCCCTGTAAAATGGATGGCCCCGGAATCACTCAGGGACCATTTTTTTTCGCAACAATCGGATGTGTGGTCTTTCGGTGTAGTCCTATGGGAATTGTTTACGTACGGAGATGTCCCGTACTCAAACAAAGAAATCCCTGTCTTCTGCCCTCGAGATCTACTTTGCTGGTTGAGAAGCGGATGCCGCTTACCAGCTCCGAGAGGAACACCGCAGTTCATGTAAGTCATTAACGCACATGATTCTGAGATAAATGCATGCTTTCATAAGTAGTGTGTAGTATTGAAGTCATGGTCCGCTGCTGGGAGTACGAACCAGGAAACCGGCCGGAGTTTAAAGAGATCCACGAAATTTTGCAAGAATTTTGTGATGATGAGTTTAAAGGTGCCTGCCGGAGACTCGATGAATTTCATCGGCTTTTTAACGAAAGTTACCGATCGAAGATCGGTAACTCACACTGCCCAAGAGCCAATTTGACCCTGACTCCAGTGCCGTAGCACTTGAGAAGGATGCGTTCGCTGTGCTTCTTCTTTTGGGATAGCCTGTAATCCCGATGTAATTTATGATGGCGCTCCGAATATTGTAAACGGTATTATAGAAGATGCTACTTGTGTCAGTCGGAAGGGGCAAGGGTTAATTGCGCTTTTGCGTATGTTGCGTGTTTGAGTGTGTTCCAATTACGCAGTTGACGAAGACGCAGTTTCGATGTATGTCACGTACTATATATAGGTTTGCAGTTGTTGCTGACTGTCACACGCTCTTATTAACATTTAATAACCGAAGCGCGATAAATAGACCCCGACATTTTAGAAACATTTTCGCAAGATTACTTCCCGAAAACGAAACTAGCGTCGATACCAATGGCATGGTTTTAGTGCTGGCGATCTGGTAGATGTACTATGTATGAAAACAGCTTTTTAGTCATGAAAAGAGCTGGTGGCATTCCTATTGCCAAAACATAGAACGAAATGAAGGGAATAGGAGAACTGCTAGTGACAACAATGCAACTAACACAGAATGCAGATGGACTTCTCAGTCTAAGACCGGCTAAACGGTACACGTGGTCGCCGCCGTTCTGAAAGTTGTCAGTACTGCGCCCGCGTTATACGTCAGTGAACTAGCGTCATTCAAGCGCGCGAGGGTCAAAGACGTCAGGTCCACAAGTCGCGTACAGGTTTTTGGGTTAGTGACAGTTTCGCTGACGGTGATCGTGTAACACGGCCTATTGGGGAATGCCTTGATGATTGTGCCGACATTTGCAAAGGTCTGGATGTCCACATACTGACACGTAGCTAAGGGTTCAATTGTAGCGACCGAGGCTACGGCCATGGTACCGGGCCCTACTCCGGAAAAGATGGTTTCTCTTGTACGGTCGCACATTCTAACGATCTCGATTACGGTGAGTTTTGTATTTATTTGGAGGCAAGCGGTTTCCGGAGTTGTTACCGTCAGAGTTGAGTATTTTGTGGTCGTTCGCCTTTTCTTTCGGCAAGCTGACGCCGTGGTTGATTGCCAGCTTGCGCAGTTAGTAGTGGAGATGGATGGACAAGTGACAGGTGTGGGTTTTATCGCCAAGTTTCCCGGGTAGTGTATATATCGTCCCTTCCATTTCAGTGGACCGTTCCCGGCTCCCGGGCTATTGTCATAGCTCAGCGTATCAGGGTTGTACTGCGGCACTTTGCGAAGATTTCTGACCGAATACTGCGGGTGGCGATCAGGATTTGGATAGGGTTCAGTGCCGTAGGTGGAATGAGGTTCAAGATTTAACCCCGGTATAATTTGGTAGTCAGCAAAATACCTGTTGCTTTCCGCACTGCGAACCTACAGAACAGCAGCTGTACAATTTTTCTGCTCGTGAAAAGCGCAGTGCAGAGTGGGTTTCTTACCAAGAATACCAACAGGATTAAACGTAACTGTCGCACGTGCAGATCTAGATTCATAATGCAGCGAAGACTTCGAAGAATGTTGTCAAATCCAAGACAAGACAACAAAATGTCACACTGAACGAACTAATTTAATAACACTGCAGCTAGAAAGCTTGTAGAAGTATTGAACAAAACTAGTTCAGTGTGTTACGGATGTGCATATTTAGAATAACGAAAAAAAATAATTTTTGCACTATCGTACAATGTCCTCTTGTCAGTAGCGTGTGGTTTAATATCACTGTGTGCAAAACGATCGTGCTGAACTAATGCAGTAATGAATGAATCATCAGCAGACAGCGAGCAATAAAACCCGCCGAATGACCATACAGTGAGTGCTAGCTGCCACGTGCTGATTCTTCGGACGAGCCGGTAAAAAATGCGGGTTCGCCGGACAGGGAGCATCGCACGTTTGTAGGTTACACACGTTGTTTTTGCACAGAGCGCGGGTGTCTAATCTTTCATCAACACAAGGCACAATGACGTTGATTGGCCTCAAAACAGTTTTTCCGAGCGCAAAGCTGTCTCGCGCATGGTATGAAAGCCGTCGAATCACTAAGGAGTTGAAAAACAGAGGCGTACTTTTGTGAATCAACGTTTTAAAGGGAGGCGCATCGGCATCATGAACTGACTGAACATTCCCGGAGAAGACGTACTGGCCGAGTAGAGTGTGCAGTAACGCTTATTGTTTTCCCGCAAGTTCAACTGACGCACAGTGTGTAAAAGCAGTCTTTTAGCGCGGTCAACATAGGTTATTGGCAACGAAATAAAACATAACATTTAATACTCAAATTACATCCGTACAGGCAGAAAACATATTCATTCTAACGTTCCAGCTATTCCAAATAATCAATCCAGATAGAAAATGAGATGCACCTTAACTGCCGGTGTCGTTAACACGCTTAAAGGCGTCTTGCAATGCTTGACGCCGTAGGGTGTTGTTAATCGCTAGAACGGTTAATCGCCAAACACGGCATTAGTGGCTGTAACGCTTAGTAAACAGTAATAGATCGGTCGCACATAGACAAATCACAACGTCTGCCATTTCCCTTCCAGAGTCACTCTAGAAGTTGTCACATTCCACGATGATGTCCACTAAACTTTGAAAGATTTTTATGACTTCTACAGGCAATCTGGTAGCCTTTATCACCAGCGTCTCGATTGTACTGTCGCAATGGATACCCACGATTTTTGGTGTCAAGATATCGCGGTTCTGAAACCACACAGCTGGCGACGAGCTAACGAGTGTCCGGAGAAAGACAGCCGCGCCCAGTTTTTTTTTTACGACTTCTTTTGTAGTAAATATCCCGACCCTTGGTTTTGTCGCGAAACACTTTGACATTGTCGACCGAAGCGAAGCGGAGGTCCTCCATGTTCAAGAGTAATGCAAAGAGCGATGTCGCCACCCGTTTATGCGTACCGCTATAGCGCAGTCAGTTTTCATCCGATTCTCCTCAAATTTGAACAGAACCTAGATCGTGACCGGAGGATAAGCTGATTACTTTTTGACATTTGAATCTCAAAAAATGAGCGAGATATAAACAGAAGAAGAGCACATTTTTTAGGACAAAAGATTTTTTTGTCTGTATAGCTGCAGACAATAAGGCTTGCGCAAGGGGCTATAGTTGTGTACTTCCACGCCATTGAGACGGAGTGCACATGCTGCAAATGGCAATTACACCAGCTGCATGGCAATAAGCAACAGAAGAGGAAACAAGAGACAGAGCCTGGCAGACTTTTACCACAAAAATTATAATCCTGGGTTTCTCGTATGTCGCACAGTCAGGTATGCTTGAACGTCTGAAAATCGGAATGCCACTTTAACGTTACTAAGCAGTATACGATGCCTAAAACAAAAGCGAAATCGGCAAGGTCAAAAGCAAATTATTCAAAACAGTGGAGAAGATCGGAACCTGATGACAACGTAGCAGGTACCCGATCTCCTGTATATAACATGTGCAATATGTTTATGTTTAATATCAGAACATTTCATACAGGTTCATCTCGACAGCGCGATCCCTCAACGTCGGACAGCAGTTCCGATAGATCCTGTGTTACACATAGTACGTCCGCTTTAGAGAAAAACGTTCATTCAGTCCTACAGTGCGAGTTTGTGCTTACTGTTAGGTCGCGGTAGTACAGGGACCCCAACATCCGCGGAAACACATGCCACAAATCCTCAGTCTGCGGACAGGAAAAAGCAAAGAGACAGAAACAGAAATGCTGCTAAGCGTAGTGCGGAGACTCCAAATCAGCGTGATACTCGTCTTGCAAAGCAACGCCACGACGCAAAAATGAAACGAGACCAACTTCGCGATGTGCATCTTGAGCGCAGTTTAAGAGTACATATGGTATCACTTGGTTGGGATAAGACCTGTACGATTTGTCAGGAATGTTGGCCAGGAATCAATCTGAACGCCCAAAACAAGTGTTCCAATTGCTTGAAAGCCGTCCCTAAATTCGGAGTGTCAAATAATATGGATCCCGGTGAAGTGCCACCTGAACTCGCATGTTTGACATCGCTCGAAGAGCAACTCATTGCAAGAGTTCATCCAGTTCTTTCTGTATACAAAATCGGAAGAGGCCAACAGCTTGGATATTCCGGAAACGTAATCAATTTTATGCAAGATGTCTCGACGTTCGCGCGATCTTTACCACATGACCCACGCACTCTGCTGTCTGTTGTAATTGCCAACAGGAAGGATGCCGACAACTTTGCCTATTTTGGCGTTTCCGCTCTTCGCCTAAGGGCAGCACTAACTTGGCTCAAGATACATAACATCTGGTACTCGGACATTGAGATTAGCGAAGAAGTTCTTGCATCGTTACCGCAAGATGAAAAAGGCGCACTTGTTGCTGCCTGGACTAACGGGATTTAATGCAACAGCACAAGAAGTTGAGGATAACGGCCGAATACACGACACAGGTTAGACGTCAGACCTATACAGTATTGACTGTATTGTGTTACTCTACTGTACTGAATATGTTGTATAGGTGTGCCACTTCTGCAACCAGTTAACCAAGGCGCACAAATTTGTGCTGCGGTTGGGATCGAGCCGCAGTCAGTCAATTACCCAGAACTATCAGAGGAACCCATCGACGAATTCAACACAGCGGGATATATTGCCCAGGCATTTCCTAAGCTTTTTCCAACTGGTGCGGCCGATCTACGGGATAATCGGGGACGAGTGGTTAAGGTCACTGAATCTGAGTATTTTAAACACCTTATGAAATACAAAGATCGCCGTTTTGCCAAACATCCCACATTTCGCTTCTTCGCCTTAAACAGCTTGATGCGCTGGCAGGCGCTAAAGACGGGCCAAATCTTCGTAAGCAAGAATGCTGTTGGAAATGTGACTGCAGAAGAACTGCGTTAACGTCTGGCCTCCAATCCCACTTTGATTAAGCAGATATGTAGTTTTGGTTCGAAGTTGCGCGGGACTAGAGCTTACTGGTACAGACGATGTAGTGAACTGCTTGATATGTTGAAAAGCTTGGGAATCCCAACAGTATTCTTTACACTGTCAGCCGCGGACTTGTACTGGCCCGAACTGTACGACGTGCTGGCGCCTGGTGTTGACTTCTCAGGGATGGCTGGGAACGACGCGGCTCGAGAACGAAGCAAACTGTTAAGAGAGAATCCACTTATAGCAGACTGGTTTTTCACGGAACGGGCAGAATACTTTGTGCGACATATCCTGGCACCAAAGTTTACAGTCAAAGATTTCTGGATGAGATATGAGTTCCAGCATCGCGGTAGCGTCCATCTGCACGGACTTTTGTGGATCGAAGGAGCACCGGATGTTGACCGCCTGGATGATATGACCAACGACGAACGAATCAGTGTAGTGCAGTACTTTGAGAGCTTAGTATCTGCAAAAAATCCGAACCCAAACCAACAACCGGAAAACTTGCATCTATGTGAAAAAAGGATTGAACAGCTCGAAAACCGTGATGTCGACTATGCTTAGCTCGTGAACAAAGTGCAGAGGCATACTGTGTGCCAGAAAGCTACTTGCATACGGAAAAATAAACGTGGAATTGAGAAGTGTCGATTCGACTTCCCACAGCCTCTTCAGCAGGAAACTAAACTTGAAAAAGTCGATGGTAAGTGGCTACTAACCTTGGCGCGAAATGACGAACGGGTGAACAAACACCACCAGTTTATACTGCAAACTTGGCGAGCGAACATCGATTGGTCTCCTATTGTGGACAAGCATGCTGTAGCGAACTATGTCGCCAAATATGCTACGAAGTCAGAGCCGAGAAGTGCCACATATGCCGAGATTTTGCAACAACTTCTTACAGAAGGCCCAACAGTTAACACGACCGCAAAACAGGCTATCCAAAGGTTGCTCATGAAATCTGTCTCAGAACGCGACATCTCGGCACAGGAGTGTTGTCATTTGCTGATGGGTTTTGATTTGTACAACAGTTCAAGGGCGTTTGTCACACTTTCGCTGAAGCCTGATGAGTGGATTCCGTTGCTTCCCGACGATAACGACAACGAAGAGACACAATTTTCACGAACTGTCCTGCAGAAGTACGCGGCTAGAGCTGGGGATATTCAGCATGAATCACTTTTTCGCATTGCCGAACACTACACCTGGGCTAAAGGTATCTGGAAAGCTAGGTCAAGGGGTAAGGATGCCGTTGTCAGAGTTTTCCCAGTGCTGCGCCTGACCGACAACGTAGATGATGCACGCAACGAAGACTATTACAGGCAGCAGGCCATTTTGCACGTGCCGTGGACCATAATGGACGAGTTGCTGGCGGGGTACACATCGTGGAAAGAAGTCTACGATGCACATAGCCTTTCTGCGCCTGTGAACCTACCAGACCCAGACAGTGAGAGTGACGAAGAAGGTGACGCAGAAAATGATGACCACGAAATGGATGAGTATATGGTGGTACACGCATACGGTCCTAATCAATCAGTACCGCAAATTGAGCTTGGTACAAGACAAATGGATCGGGAGTTTAACTGGGGATCCGCGTACGACCAGTACCCTGATATCGAAGAATCCAACGCTTTTATTCAGAAGTGTAAAGACGATGCTCAATTGGTGATTGAAGAGCACGAGCCCCCGGGCGTTCAGTTGGTGGCCGAGCAGAAAACAGTTTTCGATTTCTTTCGTGGTCAGCTCTCCGGTGAAAACCGAGAACGCTGTTGCATCGTACAAGGAAAGGCTGGCAGCGGAAAATCTTTGTTGATAAAGTTCTTCACTCACACTCTAAGTTCGGAACCAGGTTACGGACCCGGATCACACCGCTTGCTTGCGCCGACTGGAATAGCGGCGACGAATATATCTGGCGCAACCCTGCACAGCGCGCTTAACATTCCCGTTTCTCAGAATTTTAAGGATCTTGAAGGAGAGGAACTTAGCCGGCTTCAAGCGGACTTTGCTAACGTCAAATGTTTGATAATAGATGAATTCAGCATGATTGGCTGCGGTTTGCTAGCAAAGGTAGACAAACGCTGTCGACAAGCAAAGCCGGAGTGCGGCCACATTCCGTTCGGAAATATGATTGTCTACCTTTTTGGCGATGTCAAACAATTGCCACCAGTAATTGATCGACCGCTATATGGAGACGGTTACAAGACTGTTCTTGCAGATCATGGACAACTGGTGTACCGCTCTGCTTTCAAGAAATGTTTCATACTGGAAACTGCACACCGACAAACCGGCGGCAATCCTGAGCAGCAGATGATGCGTGATTTACTGGATCGCATAAGCACAGGAGACTCTACGTCAGCGGATCACGGAAACCTAATGAATCGAGTGTACTCTCTTTTACCAGATGACGAGAAGTTACCTTTTAAAGACGCGCTACGGCTGTACACGGAAAAAGAACCTGCTCATCGTTATAACCTGACCGCACTGAAAGAACTCAATGTGCCGGTTGCCAAAATTAGCGCAAAGCACAACAATTCAACAGTGTCAAAAGGTGGTCTTTTTGTTGTGGTTATTCAAAAAACAGTTGATGTAATAGTTATATCATTTCAGGGACAGACGAACAATGTATGGGACTGAGCAAAGCTTTGCATATATGTCGCGTAGCACGCGTTATGTTGAAGCGAAACATCTGGACGCAGAATGGCTTGGTAAACGGTGCAATGGGATATGTTCGCGATATTGTCTACAGACCAGGCAGTTCTGCTCCCGACGACGTTCCGATATGTGTCATAGTCGAATTTGATTCTTACACTGGCCGTACAATGGCCAACAACTGTATACCCATCACTCCGGTTACTGCGCACTGGCTGGACAGGGGTACTTCTTGCACTCGGACTCAGTTTCCCCTTAGCTTGTCCTGGGCACTGACCATCCATAAAGCGCAAGGCTTAACTTGCGCTGCAGTTGTTGTGAACTTAGGAAAGAAAGAATTCGCACCTGGATTGATTTACGTCGGGCTCCCACGTGCAAGATTCTGGACTGGGCTGGCAATCGAGCCGACGTTTGCGCTGTCCTTTCTCCAGGGGATAAAAAATAGAAAAGCAACAAGACAAAGACTTACAGAGGAGGCCCGTTTACGTAACCTTTTCTGACTTTCCTTCAAGTATTCTACGCTGTTGTTTTGTTGCTGTTGTTGTTGTTGGTCGTTCTAGTATGCCTTCTTTGTTTTTTGTTATGTTCGGATTATCATTAAACTAATTTAGACAAAAGCAATAAACAGGCCGGTATATGTTCACTTGAAAGGTCTCCGTTCGCTTCGGTTTTTATCGCAAGCGCAGCGGAGTGCGATTACCTAGTAATAGCAGTCCAAGACGTCCGTTAACAGTACCCAGTTTTGTGGACATCGTTTCCGGTAGATCGAAGCAGTTTGTAATCTGAAAGAATGCTCTTGCAAAAGTGCTTGGAGATTCAAATTTCCCAGTATACGACGCTGGCTGGTAACGAAGAACATGTGTTACGAACTGACTGGCGCTTAGTTGTGATTTGTGAAATGTCTGTAATTTGTTCCAATTGTCGATTGCAAGTTGCCACGATAACGAGATATCAAATATTCTAAAAAAGTATTTAGTCTTACTACTGTGTAAACTTACTTGGTTAGACAATTCATATGAAAACGCTGTATTCAACAAAGACAGTTTAGCAAAAACATCATCACATTTATTGAAAACCATAGAAAAATAAGAATTTCACAAGGGACATGCATGAAATTTAAACGACCATTGGTAGACAATTTCAGGCAGTTGATTTTCTAATTTGACTTGTTAGAACTCCATTCTTTCGAACCACTGTGGTCGAATCATGTCCACCGTTGTCTACACGCAGACCACTTTTTCCATCGTGTCCGCACTGTGGAGTGTTGGGTGGCTGTCCCTTCCGATCAGCTCAGATAATCTCTCGTACTTGGACTAATTTCTTCGTTGCACCGTTGTATTCAATTACGGGCTACAAATAAAACAAACAGGAATAGTATTTGGAAACACTAAATGGAACAATTTAGAAACATCATTTGAACTGGATGTGAGTACGTGCGAACACGCAGCTAACCATAAATTCTCTTGTTGTTGGGTCGAAGTTCAACAAGTACAAGTTGAACACACGGTCTCCAATCTCATCCAGGACAATCTCCGTTCCTGCGCCTTGGAACACACGGTCGCGCATTTTACGTGTCATAGCCACACCGTCCGTTGGATCTTTTCCTTCGTGCAGAGTTTCACTGAGAATCTAATTGGAGAAGTTAAAACAGCACTTAAGATTAGTTACTGCAGAAACGGAGGCAAAAATTGAATTAACGACAAATCGTGTGCGAGTCAGTGCGACGTCGTCTTTTCTGTTCAATTTATACAGTGCAGCTGTTTTTTTTTTGTTTTGAATTGGGTGATTTACTGACATTGGCCATCCAGATCAATAAGAATATTTACCATTGACCACTGCGCACATGTAAGTATGGCTTCGACACTCGACGCAAACTGCATTTTAGCAAGCAGATCAAAACTGATAAAAATTGGGCCCATTGATAAAAAAAGAACTCTTACAGAAAGGTTTCGAGTTGATTATTCTGGTGATACCGCACTGGTCCATATACTTAACAGAATGCAGCAGAAATGCGCCGTCAAATCTTGTACGACAGATTCATAGCGTGCCTTGCCAGTGATGGTTTAGTCGTTGTAATTTGCCATACAGGTTTTATCTTAAATACGCAGCAAAAGTACAAGGGCACCAACGGCAACTTACTATTCTGTATAACCGGAAGACATCCAAGAATCCCATAACCGCATATGGAACCTGATAAAAATCAGCCTTCTCTTCGTTTTTCCGTGTCGACAGTGCCTTTATGATAAAGCCTTCATCGGGGTATACTGAAAGGAAGGCGAAATGGGTACCGACCTTGTCCGCAGCTGGATAGGTGTACATGTAGTTATTCTTCTTTGCAGACAGCTCCTTCAGGTGAACCATATATTTCAGATACTCCGGATTATCGGGCGTCTTCAGCACGATCACAAAGAGGTTTTGGTAAGCCTTCCGGACATGCTGGAAAAGGGTCCAGTTATGTAAACGAAAGTGTCAGCGTCTGGCCATTCTTTCAATCTAGCTGATTGGTAATCTAGCTGGTTCGGTTTCACCAGATTCAAATGATTAAGTAAAAATCTTCAGATTGAAAAGAAGACGGAGCGTTTTCTAGTGAGAAATGCAACTTTTCAGTTTGAAGACGGTCTTGAAAGCAATAGCCAGCAGGGACTAAAGAGTCGTTAAATCTGTTGATCCACTTGTGTTGCTGTTTTGCGAATTAATGTTGCTGTGACTAGACTGTACAAATGTTTGCTCTTGGTGACCTAACGCTCTCTCAAAACAAAACTGCTGTAATATCACTTCTTTATTGAATTGCCGTCTGAGCCTTCCTGATGAGAATTCTCCAGACTGGCAGCACCACCTTCTCGCTGGCTTACGTGATCTGGGATAGACTGAGTGATAGAGCCGGCTTTTCCGCTGGTGTAAAACAGGTCTGTGGTGATGAACATCTAAGAGAAAAATGAAGCGTTAACCACTACAACAGCTGCTTACCGCCAACAATCTCACATAATCTCCATTTGCAATCCCCAGGTCGAACGCGGTAACCTAGAGGAGATTGTAGACAATTTAATTCCGGAACCAGTTACTCTTTTGTTAGTTACATACTTACCATCATGTCTTGCGTAATATTTGGCATGGCAGCAATTATGATCACTGCAAAACCGTTCTTTTTGCCGTACACTAAGCAGAGGATAAGCAACATCATTACTGTCTGTACAGGTTGATTGAATCATATAGCGTCATTTAGCAACCGAGCTGACCTTTCGCTGCGGCTTTCGCGCTGCCTAACATCCCGCGGTAATTGCTCTTAGCGTTGGTGGACGCCACGGGTAGCAGGCACACTATCTAAGTCAGCATTCCCATCCGAGTCTTGGAGCAGTTTCTCAAATCCATTGCCAAATACGGACGAGGCGCTATCATTGTCGTAAATCTAGGTAAAAATGATAACAAAGTACTGCAATTGTGAATGTTTGGGCAAACAGTTAAGGGGATTGACTTGTATTTTCATATGTTGCACTTGTTAGTTTGACCGTGCGCGGTTGAAATTCATAAACCAACATTCAGCATTGCTTCCGATGGACAAAAGACCGATGTGGGCGAGCACGAAAACGAAATGTGCGCGCAACATCCGGTTGTTGCGCAATGCATTGAGAAAGTTTAAACGCATACAGGTGTACCAAAATTCTCGTTTTGAAGCGATTTCTTTGAAACTTGCTTCATAAATGCAGATATGTATGAAGATTGTTTTGAACCAAA
>JAQGAU010001627.1:0-18363 GCA_034698045.1 Paramacrobiotus richtersi | reverse complement strand
CAAGTTCACGCTCCGTTCTTGATAATAAGTCTTCATTACCAAATATTGACCGGCCCGCTCGTTTCTCGATTAACATTAACACGAGTAGTACCACTTTTCAGCTTTTGCCAGGTTTTATCCTGGCAATGCCAGGTTTTAGCACTGGCGTTGCCAAAAAATCGTTGCCATTGCCAGTTGCCATAGCCAGTGGCGATTGCCATAGCCAGGTTTTAGACCCTGCCGAACTGGACCCAGGAAGAGCCGACTGTCAACGAGTGGACGGACCAGCTCACCATTGCTTGCGCCTTCATTTCCTGCGCTCTAAACGCAATCGTTACCGTCATATTTTTATGTTCAAGAAAATTGCGCACCCCGTTCTCCGTGTATTTTCTATCGTTGGCAGGCGTGAACGCAGTGTACAACATGCTGATCTTTTCCACATCCTTCTGCTACTGGTCATCAAGCTTATGCAGTAACGCCGCAGCATGCTCGTTCCAGATTTATACTTCTTGGTGTATGGCAGCGGTTCCCATTAACCTCCATGCTCTAATCACTATTAACCGGGTGTGGGCCATGTTTTTTCCAATTAACTACCGGAATTACCATTCTCATTCCGCGCCGATTTTAACACTCACTTGCGCTGTTTTGTACGTGCACTATATTACGCTTCCCGTTGTTCTTCTTGATGCAGTGTATTATCGAGAAGAATCGGCAGAGTGCCAGTTTAACAAGCAGAACGTGCTTCCTTGGGTAAAACTAGCGATGATTTTGGGGAATGACCTTCCTGTACTTGTCATGCTTTTTGCTTATCCCGCTTTGCTGATTAAACGTAGATCGCTCCAGTCCCAAAAGATTACCAAAACTGCAAATGCGCAGCAGGAACAGAAAGGATTTGTTGTCTTATCGGCACTAACAACTGCGGCGATCGTTTGCTGGTTACCGTACAATCTGATCGATTCGGTCGATTTGTTTACGGAACTCGGTGAAGGGAAGCTGCTGCTGATCATTCGTCATGTCACCTTTATTATGTATATTCTCCAAACGTTGCTGGATCCGATCATAATGGTTGTCACGATGCGGGACTTACAGCAGACAATCAGAGATTTACCAACACCTTGGTTTGGGAAAAGAATTCAGCCGTTAGAAATCACCGGAAAAATGCGATAACTTGCTGTCGTTTCCACTGGATATAACAGTGTCATTCCTCGTTATTGTGTGCGATAACGTTACGCCCCAGTAAAAACGATGCTAGACGGATTACAAAGCCCACCGAACCAAACTCGCAGTTAGATAGAAGTACAACTGACCTTTGGCTGGATGTATGTCCAGGTAGAATAGCGGTAAAGTCACTCAACTAATTGCGATTGTTCCTGTGCGTCTTTTTCATCTCATTCCCCGATACCGAGTAACGCACCTGACTCATAAATGGGAATTAAATGTTTCTGGACTGTGGTACGTGTTGCTGCCCTTCCTCGTGATATTCCACGCTGTTATGACAATTAACAGTACTATCACAAGCCGAAACCACAACACTTCTCTGTGACATAGAATGGTGGAATATAAAAGTCACATACATCGTAGATGTATGTGAACATACATCCCGAACATTATATGTATGTTCACATACGTGTAATGTATGTGAACATATAATGTATGTGAACATATAATGTATGTGAACATTCTACGTACTAGATCCCGAACATTACGTCGAAGTGAACTAAAGGTCAGTGTGAATAACCACGGATCCACCACACCCTGACAAGTGTACAGTGCAACTACAACATACTCAATCTGCTGATCATAGTACTGCGCAAAAGGCTGAAGGTAGAAATAGAAAGTAAACGGCGCCCAGAACACCCACACACTCGCTGTCAGTAATGCTTGCAACCGAAACGACTGCATCTCCATTACCTGCACCATGCGACCCCGTTGACCCCTTTCCGTCACGGATTTTTTTGATTCGGGATTCGTTAAATCTTCAGTCGTCGTTTCATTCTGCACCATACCAAGGGAAATGAGACCATCATCCCTACCAGGAGAATTAACCCGGCAGTCTGCCCGATAAACAACCAACTCTCTTGTCCGGGGATTCCTGCAATTGTAACAAAACATCCGAATAATTCCTCAGATTGTCGGTAATATAAAACATCAGCAATAATTCCAGGTAGTATGAAGGGTTGCATAATGACCCACATTGCCGCACAGATGATTACTGCTACTTTGTGAGTGTGATTTTGGCGGAAGGAAACGGGCAGCCACAATGCCCAAAGACGGTTTAGGGCAATGAGAAAGTGGGAGCCAGCCTGGAGTAAAGGAGCTCCCCAGTACACATACATGTAAATCGTGCAGATGGTTGACCCAAGTTGCCAGGTACTGTGGAGTTTGCATACACGGCAAAAGGGTTGAATAAATTGAAGTTTAAGAGATTGGCCGCGAGTAGGTTAATGTCATACAGATCCGATGGAAGACATTGGTGGAGATTCTTCAAGTATGCCGCTAGGATGACGAAATTGGATGCGAGTCCGGTGATACATAGTCCAACATGTACAGAAACTCCGAATTCGTATTCGTATGTTGTGACATTGACCGAATCCGTAGCGTTTTCCATGCTTACGTTACCGGCGAACGTGTTCACTCGCAGTAGCTGCGAAGACTTAAAGCTATTAGCAACTGACCAGAAAACAGCCACTGAAATCCGGTCGTGGTAAATTTTCGGTTGAGTTTGAAATACCAAAGGAGGATTCTTTCATCCCTTCTTAGAATGTGACCTTTACGCTGCCGAGTTTGGAAGTGTTTTGGCATCTAACACTCACATTCGAAAGTAAAAGATATTCGTGGATAAATATTACGGTGCAACGGCGGTATCATCAGCCCAGTAATCGGTAGAAGAATAATAGGTTTGGACATTAATAATCGTTCAGCAAACAATACTTAACATTAGTACATCAAAGGATCGCGCAAGCACGGGCTTTCCGCCTCAGGTCTTCTTGGTGTCGGTATTACTAACGGAAAATAATCCTTTGATCTTCTGTAATTTTTTTGGTGTACTGTACCATTTCCATAGGACATTAGGCACGCACTGTGGACACTAATTTCATTGCTGTCAGGATGCTCTATGTACAGACGGGGATATATTACCAGCGGAAGCAAAAAGACCCTTTTCGTATCCTCAGAAATATTCATAATTTATGGGAACCATGAGCGTTTCATGCAGCCTACGCCTGTCTCGATAAGTCTACCGCTTGAGGGTACATCCAATGTAATGAGTAGACCGATCTCGACTGCTCGTGTGATACTTTCTGCTGGATAGATCCATCATCCCATAAAAGTACGGGACTAGGCACCAAAATTTGACACCTTATTGTTAGGAGCAAACCGGCGATACACCCACGCAAATCCACGTCAAGACGATGTGAACATCTGATGACTGTACCGATAATGCGAGACGAGCGTATTCGCTGTTGTGTCCCAGTGCCAAAAAGATTTTCTGTAATTCTTTCCCAGACTTTCCAGAAAAAGCGGAAGTTTCGAAAGTGTTTCCATGCCTGGTTGCACAAATGCAACAGCATGATCTGCCAGACTGAACAGTGAAAAAAATAATGCATCGTGTTCGGGCTTCTTCATTTCGATAAATTTCGGGGAGCTTATGGTCAGGTCAGATCTCCCTTACCTTGTAACGTTTGTGCATGATTGTATTGCTTCTTTGCTAGTGCATACGTACAGAATTGCGTCAACCTGACTGCTCACTCAGTGGCTCCCACTCTCGGTGTGTTCCCATGATATTCTGGGCATGTTTTTTTAGTAGCATTTCGTTGCCTTAATTTCATGCCACCACAGCGCATAATATCAGCGGCTAGTGTATAAACAAGAAAGACGAAAGGTGCAGGTGGGGGAATGGAAGGTCATGGAACCACTTTATGCAACTGCATCGCTTCGCACAGATTTTACTTCCACCCATCTCCCCGATCTCCAACGGTGTAACCCAAGCCATCGCAAGCAGCAAGCCGCTTGTGATATTTGACATATATTACGGACTCCTTTGTTGTAACCCGACCGTAGTTTCCAAGTGGTCTATTATCTGTCTCTGAAACAAAATTGTCAGTACTGGCAAAATTAATATCTCGGGCTCAGTGGTAAGCAAACAATGCTATCCAGTTACCGACAATCAATACTGACAGTGAAAGTCCAGACAACGGAGTGCTGAGACTGATGAGATCTTAATTACTACAGTTAGGTACTCGGCCCAAGCCGAAATATTCGCAGTTTACTTTGCAACTCAAAACCCGGAAAAAAGAACATAGTCACAATGTTTCAACAGTATCACGCGTACATCAACTGTGTCAAAACATCTGTCGTAACATTCTAGTCGCAAGAAGATCGCAGAAATGGCTGCAGTGACAGACAGGTTCTGCAGCGGCATTTTCCAGTATGATCCGTTAGGATATGAATATCTTTTCCGACTTTAAAACACCGTTCTTTACATGCGACATATGGATCGATCAATATGCTCTACGCCGACGATATGGAAATAAATTGCACTTAATTAAATAACTGCCATATTCTGTGTCCTCGCGGCAATTAAAATATTCTCAGTTATTATGATTACTAGCTGCTGATCATGACCGAAACGAGCTACATCGAATCTCTGGACGAACACGAGTTCTTCCTTTCCCGTATGCGCAATACAACGGGTTACAACAGCCATGGTCCGAGCAGCCCAGATAACCAAACCGGGTCTCCATTATATGAGTGCACACTCTGGCGCCCGGACGCTCTTTTTCTTTTGCTCTGCAGTATTCTCATGTTCGTCCTGAACCTTCCAATCGCCATCATCCTTATACTGCGCCGAGAGCTGTGTTCCTCGTTTTCCCCTTATCTAATCGCCGTACTAAGCGCTAATAGCATAAATTCTTTGCATACTTTGTTAGATATGCTACAGACTGCCTGCCCCTTCTATTTCAACTACCCGGCTGCCTGTGATGCCAGGCTTTATGTCGGCTGGTGCATAGCGGGTATTCCGGAAAATTTGCATGTTCTCATGGCGGTTAACCGAGTTTGGGCGGTTAGGTTTCCTGTTTCTTACCGAAACAACCACACTACAAAGCTGGCAGTTATTCTGGTGGTGCTTGTTGTTATCTACGTTCATGCCCTCGGCTTACCGGGAGTCATCATGAATGCGTTGTACTACCGGCCTCCTATGGAAAAATATGGATGTTTTCTGAACAGTTTCAGAATGCCGGTGTGGTATCAGACCGCTGCGATTTTGGTGTTCGAGTTTCCTGTTGGGTTTGTGCTTTTCTCATGGGCTTACGTATCGTGGAAAACGTATACTAGATATCCGGTTAACACTAACAGAATAAACTTGACCGGGAAGGATTCTTTAAGGAACATCGCACCGGTTGGCTCCAGCAGGAGACGAGTCGGCGGTTCCTTCTTGGTATTTTCGGCCTTAACGGTTAGCGCTGTTATGTGCTGGCTGCCCTATGAGACATTGTATGTTGTTTGGGGGTTCCGCAACGGTACGTCTATCGAACGGAAACTGCTGCCATATCTACTTGCGCTGTACACGCTGCAGCAGGTGCTGGATCCCTTTTTAATTGTGTTAACCATGAAAAAGCTGCGAGTATATATTACAAAAACACTATGCTGTAAATAACAATTGTTCGGCACACAGGTCACAGTGCTATTGGAATTGGGTATTAATAAAGGTTTCAGTTGCTGTCACTAACAACAAGTATGCCGCAGTTAAAAGCCAAGAAAGTCTTAACCGATTCTTAAGTGCCATAAAAAATCTGATGCACAGTGCACTAAACGGACTTCATATGGTTGTAACAAAACGCTCATGTAACTACGAATAAAGCGGGTGTACTAAAGATTGTAGTGTCTGGACACTGTGCAATATATAATTCGTAAACGATATAGCTAAACACGTATTTCGCACACTGCTAAAACAACGACCAACCAGTTTTGTTACATACCATTTCTTTACCCGAAACTTCCCTATACAGACAGACACTGCGAATGCTCTAAAGGCAAGCGGATACAGTTAACATTCATATTTAGTGCGGCTACACATCCGCATGTCAGATCCGTGATTTTTTTCACGGTGGTTTTGCCCAGTCCTGAAGTTTGTAAGAATGTACTGTATCTGCGCACGACCCGAAGATTCGACAAGAACTGTCGGCTTAGCATTGCAAATTCAGACTCACGTATCGCTGTTGGTATTAACGTTTTACCGAATGGGGAATATTTGAAAATGGCCTATCTGTATACAGCGCTAAGCAAAAAGGAATGGCACTACGTAGATGTTCGTGCAGAGGACGGATTGTTTCACTACGGTAAAGTGCTTGATACCGCTGATGATGGTTTATGGATCGACTTCGGATGCGGTAGCGGATCGCAGCTTGTACCATTCGGCAACATTTATCATCCTGGATGGAAGAGAATCTGCCATGCACAATTAGCTTACAAGAAAAGATTCAACAAATCACAGCCGACCAAGGACGTATTCGTGCAGGTACTGTCACGAATAATGCCGACACAGCCTGCGAAATGGTACGATGCCATCCTGATACATTTCCACATGACTGAGCTTGACAACGGCCATCTGATTGCCAAGGGATCGTATGGTTTTGTCAGGATTGCGCTGCCTGACGGTCCATTCGCCGCCATCGTGTCAATGGACCGTATTCGACTGCATCCCAAGGAAGAACATCTCCCGTTCTATCGTTTGGATGGAGGACATTTCGAAAAGTCCGTACTCGAGTTGCCCCAGCGATACAGCGGTTACACGGACAAACAACGGCTGATTGATGTCTTTAATGAGCAGTGCGTTGGAGATGGGTTGATGGCAATGGGAATCAATGAGAATAAACTGTCTGTCTTAAAAATCACCGCAAGTTTCCGTCATCAGTTTGATTGCCGACGCCGGACTTGTCCTTTAACACTGGACGTAAGTGACCGCCTAATCAGCGGCTGTTTAAACTGTGAGGGATAGTCTCCGAAGCAGTATTCTCGACCACGTAATGGTGGTGTGCGAAAAATACAATGATTACATAGTATAATGGCACCGAGTCCCGACCATAACGGCGCATAACATTTGGGCGAGGCCGGAATGGCGCATCAACATTTAGGAACCGTGAACAGAACGGCGCGCTCAACAAAATGGCGTCGTACTCTAAATGACGCCGTTAAATTGTTCTGCGCATGTTATGTGGCTGAGAGCCCAGTGTATCCATTGTCTATCTAATGCAAAGTTTACCTGCATTTGAGATAAAAGCATGAAAAGATAAAAGTATCCGGATGAAAACTGTTAGTTCGGTTAAGAACAAAGGCACATGCAGAAATGTTACAGTCAGCATCATTATTACAGCTGCAGTTATTTAAATCTGTTGTACATTGAAGTGAGCACTTTTTTATTGGATCTTGCAACGCTTATGCATTATTGAGAATAATATGACTGGAGCGTCACTGTGGTTCGATATTATTACCACGTAATATCCCCTGTGCAATAGTCGGTGCATGCGACTTGTATGTGGAGTCCGGTAGATCTTATCCGTTAATTCGGTAATCGGTGGAATATCGAAATTCGTCTGTATTCCAGGGTACCACAATAGCGCGCCTGTTGGAGAAATCAACGGCCGGATATTCTACGCGCGAGCGTCAACGCTACGATTCCAGTGGCGATGAAGCATTGGAACGACATGAAGAGATGAAAGCGCAGTCCGAGCCTGTAAAGGCCCTCAGTTCTCTTCCGAATCACCTGCTGTTCGGCATTTTCCAGTATTTGAATGCCACGGAGCAGGCGAGACTCCGCCAAATAAACCGTCACTGGGACTCTCTTCTGGCGTCACCCAATATGAGACGCGTTCTCTATTTACCCCGACATGGCCACGGCGGTGACATCGTCCCTGCAGTATGCCTGCAGAGATGCTGGGCTATGGAGACTAGGGTAGTTATCAATCAGAATTACTCCACAGAGCGCATTTCTGATCCGTATTGTGCAACGTCCCTGCTCTGTGCCCCGCTTTTAATTGACAGTCGTTTACTTGAGCTGATTCAGCGCGAAAACGGACTTCCTCGGCTGACGACGTTAGTATTTTGCAACGTATCTTGGAGTATGCGTTTGACTCCTCACAGCCCAAGGACTTCCTTTCCAAAGTTTGTCAGCTGGATCCGCGAGGAATTGGCATTATTGCTGACAGTGTGTGATACTTTGGTTTTAGAGATCATCAGCCTGATACTTGATAAATATCCTGATCCCTTCATGGATGGCGAAAGCCAGATATCTGCAGATTCGTTAGTCGTGCATATCACCGGCGGACATATTACTGATGGGCAATCAATATCCGTCGAGACTATTTGGCGCATGATGGACGAGAGTTTGCCGAGTTTGAATGACGCGGACTTTGTTCGGTTATCGAGCTGGATAACGGACCGCCCTAATTCTCCCCTGAGGGAGAGCTTGTTGAACGTAAGATAAGGCAGTGTCAAATGCAGCAGTAGCTTACTCTGTTGATAATTTATTATTATGTATTAAATCTTCTAGGTACTCATTAGCAGACAGAGTGTGGATCCCCGGGAAGAAGTTGACTTCCGTGGGGTGGAATGGACTGCAAGTGATCTTTTGCATTTGGACTTCCGCAAGCTGACTAAACTTACTTTACACAGTTTGCTGAGGACCTGCGCTTACGAGATCTTAACTCTTCGTTTTGCTTGGTAAACCGCAGTTCAGTTGAGCAAACTCTCCAGACGACTCAAGGGCAATTCCTGGATTACTTGTTGTTTTGTTACAAAGTAGCACAAATAATGCTGCATCATGACCACGGTAGCCTTTTTCTGAAGGAAATGTAGTAACGCTTTCAATAATCGATTGGATCTAACAATGTTTGTCATGCAAATTATTGTCATTGCTGTTTGGCGATGCATGTAAGCCGGACTAACGCGGCTTTACAACTGTATCTAAACCATACGTACTGGTACTGTAGATGTTTTTTTTGCGGTTGACGTTTGTTGTATTTAACTGCTACCAGCATTCACCATTTTGTATCCACGGTTTCCCGTTTCTGCGCCTACTGTACTTATGGATATTGTAGAGAAAAGATGGCATTAACTGTCGAATTTGCGATTCTCGAATACTTTAGTCATGCAATCAGGAACATGTTACAACAAATGCGGCCGGCTGAAAAAATCACAGATCATTACGGGATACGGGAATTAAGAGTGTTCAGAAGTGACCAGAAAACTTTGATAAGTACTGGCACCGAATTCCGGTAGTTGTAAAATTTTAGATAACTTTGATATATTAAAGAAAGATTGTTTCCGTCCATTTTTAGAATCTGACCTTTGCGTTGCCAGATCGGAAAAGTTTTGGCATCCCACTCTCACATTTAAAAGAGAAATGAGTTCGTAGAAAATATGATGGTGCAGCGGCGGTCAACTCTGGTACCGGGCGAAGAATGATACCGTTAATAATCGTTGAGCAAGCAGTACAATATTATTATCATTTAGTTATCATTAGAGCATCACAAGCTCGGATAAGCACTGGATTTCCGCCTCCTATTTTTTGCAGTCGGCAATACGGAAAATGGTCCTTTGATCTATGGTAATTTTGTGATCTACTTTATTAATTTCATTAGAATAATGACGGGAATGTGTTACCAGCCGAAGCAAAAGGACCTTTTTCACAACCTCAGAAAAATTAGTATGTTACAGGAACCATGGCAGTCAGGCAGGTAGCGGGCTACGCTTGTCTCGATAAGTCTAAAGCTTGAGGGTATATCAAACAATGCCGCTTGTTTCAACAGGACAAGACAGATCGCGTCTGGTTTCTGAAACTGGACACTATAAAGCTTAATATTTCTTGAGCGAACCGATGACACCCACGGAGGCCCAAGACGGAACATCCGATGACTGTGCACGTTCCCATAATGCGAAATCTGAGACGAGCGTATTCGCTGTTGTCCAACACTGGTATACAGATTTCCTATGGTTTTGCGCGCAAGTCTTTCCATACACATGGGAAGATTCGAAAGTGGGGCCTAAGCCAAGGCCCAAGGGCATACTGTAACTGGTTGCAGAAATGAAACGGGGTGACCTGCCTGATCTCAGTGAAATAGTAGATTAAACAGATGCATATGTGCAGTAATGTACTTTATCTACATTATTTTTCGGCGCTTTTTCATTCCGACAAAACCATAGGGCTAGGACGTCTGCTGGGATTTGCCTGACAGTGAACGGATAATCTGCATGATTTCGATTCCATTAATAGTGCAGAACTGCGTATGCGACGGGTTTTGCAGAGCTTTTCTCAAACTGTACAGCTCCGTTGGACAAACGTACGCCATTCATGCAAGTCACATGCAGCAAGTGTAACAGGAGCTTTACGTAGATGTTGCCAGACGTACATGACACCTCACGCTTGTAATCTACGTCTCAACTAACAAGTTTAACAGGTGCTAGCAGCAGCAGCTGCCGAAAGATTATTTGGCTCCATCAAACACTGAACAAAAAGTGATGGAACACTATCCACAGTGCAAAATCAAATGGTTTGGATCTCTTTATACCATCAAACATGTTTGTATGATTCTGTGAAGATAGCAACAGAACCTGGAAACGCCTGTTTATGCTGTGGGTGTCACTAACGGACCTTCGGGTTCTAATGACTGTTGGTAAACACAACAATAAAGAGTCTATAGATACTGCGAAAAAAGTGTTTCATGTTGGCCAAATAAGACTCTGTAATTCCATCTTAATATTACAAATTCGTGTGACTATAAAAAAATCTTGAAAATTAAGGGCATCAGAAATCGCTTGACGCTTGGTCATGGTCACAAATCTATTGCGTAATACATGCGTTCACTGATGGCTGACAACTTGACAGGGCTGTAATCCGTAGTGACTTATTCCGTACCACAAAGTACTGGTATTGTATTACAGGTTATTTATTTATGTCATCGTTGTACGTAAGCCAAACCTGCTGTCCAAATTACGGTCATGCACACCAAGCTGATTTGTCACCTAAACACCTTGTTAATCGGTTTCCATTTAGAAGAGAAGAGATGATTCCCTTACAATTGTTAGTTGTGTACCGCATTGAAAATGCCACGGGAGTATGTAGTGTGCAAATGCAAAGTGATGCTGGTCAAGTTTATCTGCTCATTTTGGACAACCCTTCTTCGATTTTCTGGACTTCTCTTGCATTCTCCGGCTACAAAACTAGAGACGAAGCGGCAAAAATGGTACTTTGTGCTACTAGTCTTCTACGTCTTGTTGCAGATCACGGCAAGCACCTTTTCCACCGTCACCGGATTATACTCTGCCGCAAAGGTTGACCGAATATCGGACCTCCTCTTGAATTTTCATAGTTATGTATTTCCTTTCATCTGCGGCATTTATGTTTGTCTGATGTGGCGATCAAACAAGAGGCTTGTACATGTTTTCCACTTTTTCAACAAAGTTCTCCCGCACTACTGTTCGCTTACGGATCTCGTGGGAGTCCTTTTGCTAGGCGGTTTACTTCTTCTTTCACATCCAATACAGACTCTGGTCATCAACTTTTACGAGGCATACCATGATTATGACAACCGGGAGAAAATGGTTTTGCAGAATTATCCAAGTTTGCATTCACTGTCGACATTTCTTGGACCATTGGTTATAATTGGCGACTTACTAAATTTTTCGCTAGCTGCCGGCAAACAAATTGTACAGTGCTTCGTTGCCATCATGCCGTTCATTTTTGGAATCATTTTGCAACGGATGAATCAAGACTTCAAAAAATTCGTCGACAGATGTAACTGTCAAGAACTGCGCCTCCAAAAGATCTTGCAGGATCACGAAGAAACATGTACAGTAATTTGCCTGTACGATACCTCCTTCAACTGATTAACCCTCATTTCGTATTTGGAACGTCTGTCCCGATTTTTATATTACATCAATGTGTGTTGCCAACTGTACGCCTCAAGTGAAGCGTTTCCGAAACTCTTCACACTGATTCTCGTCACGCTGGTGTTTGGCATTACTGTGCAAACGGTAGCGCTGGTATTTGTGACTGACAAGGTAAAATGTGTGGGAGCACCTTGGCTGTACGCAAGTCTGATCCGCAACTGTTACTTTGAGTTTAGGAAGCGTGCTTTCGAGATTCTATGACACAAGCGCTGGCTGATGAGTTTCTAACGAAAAATGCTGCGGAAACTATACAGAAGCATCTGCGTCGTACAAACGCAAGAAAACCTGGCGTAACCTTGGCCAAACTGGCAGTTGATAGGGAGTTTGCTGCGGCGGTAAGTGCTATGATTTCTTATGTTTCGTGAAGTATGTTTCGCTGATCGCTTTGCAATTTATTGCAGATCGCCTGTGGTATACTAAGCTACACATTGCTCTTTGCGGAAATGAATGACGGACCACAACGTTCTGTCAGTGGACCGCTTCTGAATGACTGCTTGCAACAGCTGGATTTCTGTACGCAACAGAACAAATCCACTGGAGACAGAAATAACTAACTGACCATTCAGATTACGGAGGAGGGAGTGCCTCACCTTTCTGAAGCTGTTCTCGGCACCTTCAGTAATTTCTGATGCGATTCAGGCATGCCACTGAAAAGAAACAAGCTTTAGGAGAGACGTAATCTCAGTATTAATTTGCAGTCGAATTAAAGCGGAAACATCAAAATTATGGAATCTGGGACATAGGTAGCACCATGTGGGAATGTAACAGGCACGTCACCGTGCAACTGCCCGCTTTGTGCCATTATGTATGTAGAAAGGGCATTGATTTTCATATCGTACACGTCACACTTTATGATACTACGTATATTTCAAAATTTATGATATTCTATGCAGTCCACAAACTCCCTCCAAGTGGCCTTTTCTAACGCGCTCAGTGCAGTATTTCGACGAACGAATTACCGTAGAAACCAAAACCAGCGGTTAGAGCAGTCAACTTGAATCAAGTAAAGTTTCGTATTTATTACACGTACGCAATAACGGATCCGCAGATTAACCCGCTAGTGCCAGGTACCAGAACTCGGTGAAGTCATCTGTACTAATAAAAACCACAACATCCGTCCGGGCCACTGGGAAACCGAGTAACATACACTGCAGAACCATTCCAATCTTAAATCGGCAGTACAGAATTCAACAGCAGTCAGTGTTCATTACAAGAGAATTTCAAACAAATTAACCATTTTGAACCCGACTCCAGATCCACAGCACGGCGCATCCCTGCAAGAACAACAGGCTACAAAGTTCCATGTATTTATTGTGATTATTCAGTTATGCTAGATATTTCCATGTTGTTTGGTGGCGTACAAGTTTGACATACTTATCTCATGGTCGAAACAGGATCGTGGGAATCTGTCCACTCGATATCGCACTGCGAACAGACGTTTCACTGGCGGGCCCGGGAAGGAAACTGAAACTGTACAGGACTGAGTTGCCGTTATCCAGGGTTACTTTGGCAGTCGCCTCTCCCTTTCCCGTGATGCCGTAATCGGACTCCTTTCCCTGCGAAGAATATCGTGTGGCATATTAAAACGTGATTATGTCAAGCACGCTGTAATCGGAACCAACGGCGACCAAGTGTAACATCAAATCCGCATGATGAAATTGTAGCGTAAATTTGTACAAACACAGAACACGATCGATCGTGCGACCGAGAGACATCCTGCAAACATGACACTCACATCGATATCGCACTGGATGACGCACTGTGTCGAGCGTTTAATGGACAGTTCTTTAGCGAACTTGATGGCAACCACGCAAGCTGGCCCCGTAACAATTCTCGAGCACAGTGCTGGTACTGCAATGTTCTCTTGATGGATTAGATCCGTATCAACTCCGGTGAATATCTTCACTTTCACACGGTACGTGTGCTTCCCGGAAGTGTAAATCCCGCATCCCAATAATGTTATGTCGCGATCCACCGAAAATCTGTCATAGAAATGGATATCAGACTGAATTACGGAGATAATATAATTACGAAAACAAGTTTAGTGGTGGAGTTTGAGATTCGACAATAATGTCAACAAAATAGTATTCCACTCACATAAATTCGTTCCAGTCAGTACTCGTAACCAACTGAGCATTACCTCGTCTGACTTCTAAACTCAAACGTTAAAACAGGAACAAGTCTGGTCTATATCAACAAAACCGGTATGCAACCAAAACACAGTACCGACCTCACCGAATCCATGACAACTCCTTCGTAGAAATACATCCGCTTTCCATAAGTGCTGGCAAACCTTTCCACCTGCCCAGAAAGACGTTTTTCCAAGATTGATATTCACAATATCAGTTCAATCCTACAGTTTGTTAAGGCTAATACTTCTATGAAAAGCGGCAAAAGTTTTCATCGAAAACTATTTCCAACGATTTCGGCCCAGATCGAAAACAGCAGTACAATTCGTAACCGCTATGAAGAATGTTACACGACAGTTTTGTTTCCCCTGGTCGCGGTGTTGGCTGATTATTATTATTATAGCATAAAATATAAAAAATGATATAAAATGATAAAAACCTGAGCTAACAGATACTTTACTTCAGGTTACCTTGAACGTTCCATTTGATAGAATGACTCGCGGTTCCGTAACAAACTGCAGGGCCGATTTCTTGTCGGTGATCATGTGATGCATAATGGAGGACACCTCATCCAACGACAGCAGCTCGCTCTAAAAACAGCGATAACTAGAAAACCAATGACGATTTGCGCACCCGAGTTTGGTAACGAAACATTATCACAGCTAAACGAAATCATACCGAAAAATTATTTTGGAAGAACTTCTCAGTTGTTACGCACCTTAAGTGGACCGTCAAGAAACTCTTTGGCACTCATCAGCGTAAACCGGATCTGATAGACCGCCTCTCCCAGTACGAAACGCCTGTTCCTTGCGTTATCTTCCCGAGCCTCCCGCTTGCATGCGCTCGACGCCCACCTATTGCCATACGAAGCGGACAACTCATACTTAGATCGGATGCGGAAAGAATGAGAGCAAGGAGTTCTTATTCAAGCTCAGACTCACAGTCACTCACTTTACAGCAGCCTCGTATACTTGTACATGGGTCGGATGACGAAACAACGAGCGCAAGTAGTTCATATTCAAGCTCGCACTCACTTTACCGCAGCCTCGTAGACGGCCAGCTCTTCCACACGTAAACTGTTCCGTTTCAAGATCTTCAACAACAGACTCCGGTCGATTTCCAGGAATTTGGCGCAGCGAAACACTTCAGCAGCGGACTCGTCAATATGCTTCCAGCAGTGCTCCTGTATAGTCACGTCCGAATTTGCTGCCTAGAAAAACAGGTTTTGAACGAAACTGGCATTTAAATGGTGAATTACCAATCTGATTTTGACAAATTTCTGAACGAAACTGGAATATTTTTATTGTACTGCATTTGTTTCCAGAACTTGTGACTCTACTGTACCTGTGATTTTTCCGCAGTTATCAGCCAGGCCAAACAGTTTGTGGCATTCATATTCTCTTTTATCCATGCCTCACAACGAGCCACCGCAATGTGCACTTTGTACTTCTCAGACACGCGGAGTACCTGGAACACGTTAGCTACCGTCAAGAGCCCGGAATCATCATACCCGTAGATCAGCCTGCAAGGAAGCCATACAAATAATCTTTCAAGTCATAGCTCATGATATGTAAACGCATAACATATGGTAAATTTCAAATGCTCGTGATTGAAACCTACTTGATCAGAACTTCCACGACAGCTTTCTCAGATTCGATGCGAATACATTCCACATTTCTGAACCCGCTGTTCATGATGGATAACATCAGCTCGAACATTGGACTACTGGCAACTAGAATCAACCTGTAGGACAGCATCAAAAATTAATGACGCTTTCAGGCACGAAACACCATCAGTTTTTGGCTTTTTGCAGCAACAAAATGGAAAGAACTAGTCAGTCCTCTGACAATATAATCACGGCTCTCAGTACTACTGGAATTGTATCTTACCTGTGCGCTCTAATGGATAAGTACGACCCCTGCGTATTGTAACAACGTAGTTCCACGTCGCTCATAAGCCCCCTTTCCAGGAAAAACTTTCCCATTTCGGCGAAGCTCTTGCAATTTTTCTGCCATCCATTATCGGAATCCTGAGCAGACGAACTGCCCGCTGCGCTGGTTTTTAGAGTCGATGGAGTCAACGCCATGATGCAAGACAAATTAAGAAATCCAATAATGTGAGGAAATGTACTGGCAAATTAAATCAATCAAAGATTCAAACTGGTTGAAACTAGTCTAAACCCACGAAAAACTCCGCAGAACTCGATACACGCTTCTGACATCACAGGCATTCACAGCGAGACTCTGGGCGGCGTGGCGAGCTGAAGGATAGTCAACGCAAGGTTACCATGACGTAAAGGCCTTCTGAGGGAGTACGGCCCGTCTTACAGTGCATAAGAATAAAATTAATAAGAACTGGTACTGCACAATGCACATCCGTATTTTATCGAGCCCGGAAGTGGAAGAAGTATGATGATCTACGAGTCTACAGTAGAAGTAGACAATTTAAGCAGGGAGGTTATCATTTTCTTTTCAAGTTGGATTCACGTTTTGTTTTAGAAAGACGCATAAGCTTAAGCATAGACAATGTCCTTCTGCGACAGAAACTGGGAAAGATTATTAAAAGGTACTAAGACGGTTGTGAGTCATAAGATCGGTGTTGGTTTCAATTTTTTGTACTGACATAACTGCAGTAGTTACTACAGCTCCAGCTTCGTTGTATCACGTTCCCAGTAAAGAGTGGTCTGAAAAACAGAAACTGCAAAAAAGACGGAAAACAACGAAAACTGCCTCGTGGCCGAGGGAAAAAATACCGTGGGCAGTATTCGAACTTCGAGTTAAGTGACCGAAGGTCCGAAGGGGAATTTCGAATAAGGCGGGCGGAGCGCGCATTTTATAAAAGTCTCGCCCGCAACTATTAATTATGCAAAATGCGAAAGGCCGTGAACATTCTGGCGACGGGCTGATGGCGAATGTTTGCACGGATGTTGCCCGACATGCATAACAACTCAAGCTGTATTTGCGTCTGAACTAACTACATTTTAATGTGTCAGGTTGTTGCTAAAAGGTCATTCTGCTTACAGAAAAACTGAAGAAGAGAATGTTGGAATAGTATCCGCAGTCCAAAGCAAAACATTTAGCTCACCCTAACCATGCTTATATCTGTCCTGGTATCACCAAGACCAGAACTTCCAGCGGCATGAATGGACCTTGTGATGGTTAACGATTTTACATCATACATCAATATATGCAGCTGTTACCTGTTAGTGACGTATAACAGCAACGTTTTTCAGATTTTCGCCGTTCGATATTGTGGATGTTTGGGTTAATTAAAATACCGTGCATGATCAGTGCAGTTTGAATTTTTCATGTTGTCAACATCGTTTCCGGGAGACTACCAAGTAAACAGTGAGTGCGTTCAAGTTGGTTGACAGCTTGACAGGCAAGCTAAGGCTTAATCCGAACCACAAAGTGCAAGTCTTGCTGGTTATTTAGTATTACCACATTACTGTTTGCGGTATTACAGTACATATGCACATATTCATTTCGCAGTAGTAATCGCTAGTTTTCAGTGTAATGAGTTGAGATGTGGTGAGCGCGGGAACGGTCAGCTGTACAGGGCAAAGTTCACGAAAAAAAGCAAAATAACGGCTTTCTGTCACTCTGTGCATATCATGATCAGGACGGCAATCAGAGTACGATAACCGTCGGAGAGACAGAGCCACCTTTTCATGGGTTAGATGTTTTTGACCGTGGACTTCTTCTATATGGAATTATAACTTACAGATAGAATTATAAACAGATGCCATTGGCGAGCGTGAAGAAAACCTGAGGATTAAGAAACGCCACATAGTAGATCATCATTCCATACGAGAGTGCGAGTATACTTCAAACGTATGCACATGTTACACTTTAATCAACTCAACAAGATTGTCAACCAGAAAACCCAAATCAACAAAATGAGCATAAAAGGGTCTGAACTTTAACGATTGAAAATCAGAGGAACAACTATCATAAAGTCAACCGAACACTGGTTCCACAGCTAACGATTAGTCGGGATAAAAACGAAACGAGTGCACAATGACTTCCATCTCTGTCCCATTAGATGGCGCCTCATTGTCGTAGGTGCAGAGGCAAATGGAAACCTGCAGCGGTTCCTGTGACATAACTTTCGGGGTTTTGTATTTAAAAAACCATTTCTCGAGTTCTTTTTCCGTATTATTGTACTGGTGGTCATGCTGGAAGCTGAAGGACACACCCTTTGGCGTCCAGTGGTAGGAATGTGTTGTGTACACGTCCTGTAGGGAGAAATCGAATTGGTCTGTGCTGATCTTACCAATAGGAATTGGTACAGAGAAGTCTCTCCGCCA